>VXBW01008765.1:60910-139961 GCA_013400375.1 Thinocorus orbignyianus | reverse complement strand
CCCCGGAAAACTTAATCTCTTTCCTTACCTCTGGTGATAGCCAGAACCTCTGCTTTGTACTGCCCATTGACTATGTAGACTGAGTCCCGGCTAATAACTTTGTTCAGTGTGATTTGACCAGTGTTTTGATTGATTCTGAACCAGGCGGCTGGATCACGTCCTATACTATACCTGTGTTTGGTGAAGTAAAAATACTTGGCATTATGTTTTGAATATATGCATTAAGTATTAATTTTGCAAATAATATTTGTAACATTGGAATATTTTTTTTAGGCTGTGCTAGGTCCTATTGTATTTCACCCTGTTTGAGGAAAATTCCTGTAAACTTCAAAAGAGGTAGACCAGAAAAATAATTAGGAATAAAGTAAATGTGAAGTCCATTATATTTTGAAAGTGGTTATCATAGTCTAAAAGTAAAATATTTCTGGACCCTATAAACCTTTACTGGAAGCCTTGTTCTTGTTGTTAAATCTACAGCTCTTCCTCTAACATTCTACGGTTGTATTTGCTAAAACTTTTCAAACATTTCTAAAATAGATGCATTGATTTCTACATACATTAAAAAGCAAATTGTGGTCCCATGAATCACCATTAATATCAGCAGAAAGAAATGTAATTTATTTTTAAATTTTATTTTATTTTTTACAGTCAAATGAGCTAGTAGTGACCTCTTGTATTCTGATTGTAGAGTATTGCCCATTATTGGGGTTTTTTGCTTGCTTTTTTAGAGATGCTAACAAATACCCTATTTGTAGCAAACATTTCAAGAAAAAGTATTTTTAGGTCAGGTTAGGATAAAAAAAAGTTCTTGGTTAAGTTACAACCTGTTAGAAAACGGGTATTTTCTTTGTCTTGTGCACAGAGCTAAGGAAAGAAGGTCACATATGCATACATTTGCAAGTATAGCATAAAACATGGATTGAAGAATATACTATTCTCTTGCTATTATTCTCAGCTATTCTATTAATTTTTTCAGATTTGCTTTTTAAAGCACTCTTTGAATTTTAATTGAAATATCAATTAAAAGAACTATTCCATACAACAAGCTAAGCAGAGCAGAGCTTACACAACATTTGTTGCAGTAGATCCAGTGTCCTCATCGAAGGCTGTGTATGTTCCCACAACATAATTCGCTCTCGTGTTCTGTGATATAGAAAACACAACTGAAGATGGGTGAAATCTGGGCGGTTCAATCACATTTTTTACTTCTATTGTGAGAGGTGTTCCAGAAATTTGGTACTCATGCGCAACAGACTGGTGGAAGGCAGCTACGTTCCTGACACCAATCATCAGTGAATGAGTTTGGAGATATTCATAATTCAATTCCTAAAAGACAAACCACAAAGAACCAGACAATAAATAAAAGTTCCTTTAATTTTATTTAAATTTTTTTTTTCTACTTTAAATGGTTGAGTAACAGTTTTTTACTGCTAATTTAATTTTGTTAACAATTAATTAAAACTATTTTAAGATGATTACTTCAACAGCTGAATCACAATATTTATCCATACCTTAATTACTCTAAGGATTCCTTGATTTGTAGCTCGGTCGGTAACAATTTCAAACCAGTTATCTTCATTACCGGATATAAAGAAAAACTCTGCTAACCAATTGTCTGTAAACTCTTCATCAGCATCCAGAACTTGTATTCGTAGAAGTTCTGAACTGAGTGAATTTTCTGAAATACTTGCTGAAAACTGGAATGACAGATAAATACCTATTAGCAAACACTAAAATCAATAATGTGAGGAAAATATTGCTGACTGAAGAACTTCTTTGGAAGGATGTCCTGCCCACTGTCCATGCCAATTTATGTTCCCATGTTCTGGGATAATTGTGATTTCTATAGAATCATAGAATGGTTAGAGTTGGAAGGGACCTTAAAGATCCTCAAGTTCCAACCCCCCTGCCATGGGCAGGGACACCTCCCACCAGAGCAGATAGCTCAAAGCCCCATCCAGCCTGGCCTTGAACAACTCCAAGGGTGGGGCATCCACAATTTCTCTAGGCAACCTGTTCCAGTGCCTCACCGCCCCCAGATTCTGGTTGCAGATCTGAAGAGCTGTGTCATCTTAAGTATTTGCAGAGGCAGTTTAGAGGAGATGGATTTGTGCTTTCTGTAAGAAAAGATCCTACAAAAATTGAGCAGATTTATGTAAACTGGCCATATTGCATGGGTCTGGACACCTGAATGACTGGATATCTCTAAACAGAGAGAATTCAGTGTCAGGATTGACTTCACTGAGTACAAAAATAATCTATGTGCATGTTATCAGAACTGTTACACAAGCAGTGGATTGGATTTTGAGCATGCTTCAAAGATACAACCCTGTTAATCCAGTGGAACATTCAAATATGAAAGCATTCTAAGAGTTAGTTAGGGATTTTTTAACAGAATTTTAAAACAGTGCAGTTTCTTTCAGTATTAAAAACTTACAGAGCTTTGAGCGAAAGTTGGGAAGTTGTCATTGACATCAATAACTTTAACGTTACAGCTACAAAGGGATGATATTCCATCTGAAGCTCCATCCCGGTCTGATGCCTTCACAACAAGAGTGTAGCTACTATGTTGCTGTCAAAGAAAGAGAAGCGAGTGTTTTAGAAGCACCACCTCAACATCTTCAATGTTATAAATACTCACACCTTCACACCTTGCTAGTATTTCCTCATGCAGGAATTTGCCTTAGACTTTTTATTTTAACACATGGAAAAAATGCATTTCTCCCTTAATTTTTGTGAAACCCACAACCTTTCTCTTCCCTCCCTCTCCCCTCTCTACCCCTCCCCAACACATACACACCACAACATCATGTTCTTTAAGTTTGGAAAGGAAAATGTTACCTCTCTGTCAAGATAATTTGCAAGATGGAGTTCTCCAGTATATTTATTCATAATAAACATGGGTGGGCCTGAAGGTTCCTGGCTCTCTATCTTGAAGGCAATTTTAGAATTCAAATGATTAGGTTCATCTGCATCTGTTGCAATTATTTTCATCACCAATGTGTCTAAAATTAAAAAAATAATAATTAAAAGGCAAACTAGAAAATCTGGGTTTTTTTTTCCCCAACAAACAACTCATCAAGACAACGCTAAATCTTGGTGTATAAAATGATAGAGTGCTATCTATTTGTTGACATTTACAAAGAAAACAAAAGTTTAATTTTGTAGTGCTGATGCTGACAGAAGGTAACACGACTTTAAAATGCATTTAAATTTAAGGTCAGAAGGAGTGATACAGATTTTAACTGAACTTCTTTAAGCCACCATAGGGATTATGTGCAAACAGTTAATTACTGAGTTTTTCGATACTGATGTAAGAAATCTCCACAGCTTTAAAGGAGAATTTCTAGAAAGTAGAAAATGAGTGGCACCATTGCATCAGTGCTATTTGCATGTCTAATGTTGGTGACTATACTTTTGGTAAAAAGAACCATTTTAGTGGTTTAAGTAAGGGGTTTTTTAGTAATGTTCTACTGCAGATTCAATACTCAGGCTACAAATACAGATATTTCAAACAGAAAAAATGGGAAAACACATCTTTAATTTACTCTCGAAGAAAATCAGTGTAGGTGTCATGTTAATTTCTTTAATGGGAAGGAATTAGTTGATTTATTTTAAATTTTCAGATCTGAAAGAATTTGAATGATGGTATGGTTAGAAGCTGGACCATTCAGCATTCATGTTTGGGAGGAAAGGGAGACAAAAGAATCACTGCTTAATTTTAGGCAAGGAGCTTGAGTCCTGGCTCCAATAGCAGTTGGAGAAGCATCTACCACTCCTTCCTCTGCAATGGCCCTGGCCAGTAAGAATCACTGACTAAGAAAAAATAGAATGAGCACCTCAGTTTTATATTAACTGTATTCTGGGAGCTTCATTTACTGTACTGTAATAGGCATAATACAGTTACTTACTGTCCATGCTGTTTTCTTCAATAGATCCTGTAAATACAGTTTGTGCAAATATAGGAGGGTTGTCATTTATATCCAGAACTCTGACTCGAAGTTCAAGAGGTGGTTCCAAATCTAGACCCGTCACTGAGTGTTTAGCAAAGCATCGTATCTAGATAAAGAGATTTACTTGTTTTGAAATCAAAAGTGAAATAAGCAAAGTAACGATGTGAAAAAAAAAAAAAAGAATTTATCTCCTGCTCTCCCTGCCCCACCCTGGGTCCATCATTATAAAGGTGAGAGAAAAAGGAGAAAAAGGGGAGTACTTACAACAAATACGGGGGTTACTTCCCTATCCACTATTGATGTTATATTAATTTCTCCTGTTCTTGGGTTAACAACAAATATTCCGAAGGGGGCACGATCAATTCCAACTCCAGAGATGCTGTATGTGATTGGATGTTTTTCTTCACAATCTGATCGAATCTACAATAAAAGATAATAATAATTTATGGCAGTTTACTGAGGACATCTACAGGTCTTATTATCCTATTATTAGTTCCTGTAAAAAATTCTATATAATTTCAGCTTCTCAACTATATATCACATGATTCAATTGACAAAACCAATGGAATGCTCTTCTACAAAACAGTCACCCTAGAGACCCATCTCTCCTTATGTGCTGGACAGGCTTTCTATTGCTCTTAAATATTCCGTCAGGGAAGCAGAGAGAGAAACTTCTGAGAGTATTATGCTGTGACTAGACCTCAGTAAGGGTAACAGTCATGGTGGAAGGGTAGGAAGACATCTTTGCTCCGTTGTCTACAGAAGTCATGGGCTATTCTTGAACTTCTGCTAAGGGGTTTCTCAGGGTGAGAGAGAAAAGAAAAATATCACAATCTCGTAGAGAGATGCCGCACACAAGGAGATTATGGTGGAGCTGTCCAGAAAGCAGACGGATGGCAATGTTCCAGGAAGCCTTTGGTCACTCAGCAGCCTTTTGGGTTCACCTTATGAAACTGTGTCAGCAGAGCTGGAAATACTGCATCACCTTTCTTTTACGCTGCATTCCTTGCTTTGACTACTCTAAGCAAATATACTTTTAAATCTCTCTGCTTTTATCAGCCTGCCTTTGGAAAAAAATTCTTTGTCAGTGAAAACTTGTCTTTCTACTTACTCTGGCAATTGGATTCCTCTTAGAATTATCTTCTCCTTCTCTACAAGCTGCAGCAAATTTGATCCATTCGCGTTTTTGTCTTCTGAAGGTTTTCCATCTTGCTGTTCCATTTTCACCCCATTCTTTTACCTTTGACAGAGAATTCCAATATCATATGACCAATAACCTCAACTAATTTGAAATTAATACAGATATTTAGAACATAGAACAATAAGGAGAAAAGGAATTTTAAGAGATTATATGCTTTTTTTTATATGTCTGCGAGTTCCAAACTCTAAGACTGTGTATGTGTACTTTAAAATTTTCCTGTGTATACTATACCAATTTAGGTTCAGGAGAATTTTTCTTGAGAGGGTGAGCAGGTTATTACCTGCAACTGTGTAATATTCAAATATGATTTCAATCTTCAAGTTCAGATATGTCTTAGTTCAGTATTTTCCATTTCATCTTTGCATCTTTTTTATGTGTGTGGGGGAGAGGGGTTGATGGGTTTTGTTTTTTTTCCCCCCTGTTTTTTGGTTTTTTTTTTTTATTATTTTTTTTATTATTATTATTTTTTTTTACATAAGTAAATGTTTTAATTTAATTTGATCAGAAACTCAGTTTCTAAAGACATATATATTACCTCTACATGAAATCCTGTGCTGAAATCCAAGAGTACCTGAAAAAGCAATAAGAAGATTGATATATAAAATGCAGGACAAAATTCAGTAAGGAAAACCCAACATTGCTACACTGCAGGACTGGAGCAGTACTTTTCCTCAAAAGTGTGTCTATCTTGTGCAATCCAGTCTTTTTTCTGTATCCATCCCTTGAATTTCTTGACAGCTAACACCTTAAAAATTATTTCAGTCTTTCAAGGCTGAACTTGAAGAGATGTGCCATGGCAAATTTTGAGTTTTACTTACATCAAAATACAGTTTTCACAAAGATTTTTAGGTTGTAACGCCTTAGCTGAAGAAAGAAGTTGTTGCAAGAGTTGCTACGAAAAAGTATGTCTAGGAAACTAGGAAAAGAGTATTTATTATTCTAAAGAACTTATTCTTTTTTTTTTTTTTTTTTTCTTTTCTTTTCTGATTTAGAAAGTCCACAGTACATTTGGAGTCCTTAACTACGTAGTTTAACCAAGAAGAATGAAAACGTTTTCTTGAAACTTCCCACTGAGGTTGAAGAGCTTCAATGTGAGATGGAAAGCCAACTGCAGTCATGAGATAAATTTCTCTGGTGTGCAGTGGGCTTGATTTGAGCTCTAACTGTGCAACCAAAGTCTTGAGTAAATACATCTGGCAGGATCAGATGCAATATGGAACTACTTTAAAATGAAAATTAAAATAATAGAGAAATCCCGATTTCTTGATGAGCACAATTTCAAAGAACTCACAGTTTAATTAACCTGGTTCCTAAATAAGGTGTGAAAATGAAGGTGCTCTTCAGAGCATCTATTTTGGATTTAGAACCTGCCTCTACTCTCTTCAGATGATAAAAGGTGAAGAATATGAGATTTGGAGGAATGGATGGTTGCTTTGTCCGTCATTGGGAGAAATAAAATATCCAAGTGACTCAAAAAGTGTTGCAGAGTTTCTCTTTTCTCACCAAATGTGGTTAACAACTGTAGTTATCAATTTTTTCACTTTCCTTATAATTTCCCAGTACTGTTCAATGGCTTTTTTTTGGTCTAACATGTTTTATCTGGTGGGTTTTATGTCAGTTATACTTAGATAAAATCTGTCACAATCTTCTCTATGGTAGCTTTACCTCATGGGACTTTCATCACTTCAGATTTATTGCCTTGTTCTGTCAAGGCTGGAAGATGGGCACAGACCTTTTTCCACTTACGTCATGTTAAAACAAACTCTTACATGCAACAGATTAATGAACAACAACTTCACCCTCCTTCCTCTCTCTTCTCTCTTTTCCCCGTTTACCTATATACCATAAGAGGTCCACCATCCGTCATTTACAAAACAATGTCTACAATGATCTGACCTTACCCAGAACGTTCCCTGGTTGCCCTGATCTGCTTCTGAATGAGGGAATTTAAACTGTATTTGCTCATTTGCTGTGTGTAGACCTTGAAAATTATTTGACTATTCATGGAGTAAACATTTTTTTTTCCTTGTTTCTTTGAGCAAGCTATTGACATAACTGATTAAGAGAAGTACTCTGCAGGAAAATCATTACAATATGTTCATGTTGTGCTAAAAGCATCGATACATCTTTAATCTGAGTTTATGCCTTCGTGACTATTTAAATCTTCAGATGCAGAATGCAGTTAAAATTCATACGCAATCATTATTCATCTCAGAGAAGGGATAATATCAGACTCTATTTAAACTGCGTGGTTTTTTCAGTCCAGTAGGTAGCTCAGGCCTGTCCTTTTATAATTCCTCTTGGAGCCTAGGAGACATGGGAGAGTACAAGGGGCAGATTATACTGTCAGTAGAGAAGCTGAGTGACAAAGTCCACCAGAAACAGCACTGATTCAATGTCTCTTATCTATTGATCCCACTGCCAGAGCAGAGCCTGCTTTGGTGAATACGGGGAAATCTCCACCTTTAAGCTGAAATCCCTTCTGGCATGTGAGCAATTGTCTTGACCCAGAACAGTATGGGTATACACCTTCAGGTGCAATGTTAGTGAATCTTGTCTACTGTCTGCATCCTGTGGCATGTTCTGTTACTTAACAGTAAAACTCTCACGCCCGGCCACATCACCCTCATACTCAGAAGGCCTAACTGAAAAAATCATTGAATGTCTCTGAAATAAGAATTTAGCCTGCAGAAAATGCTGTTCTTTAAGGACATGAATATTCCTAGAACTCTTGATTTCAGCCTATAAGGAGTTCTGTTTTCAAGTCGTGAAACACTGGAGTTTCATCCTTTGTTCCTGAGCAGCAATAATGGGAATGTCAGGAATTTGTTCATCAGTTAATGCTGGGGATGGTAAATTTAGGCCTCGTGTTTCCACACTTGTCCTGTGCTAACTAAAAAAAAAAACATGTTCTGCTACATTTTGCTAATGGAAAATCTTGAAAGAGTCTTGACAATTTTGAATCCAGAGTCCTTGAGTCCAGAGTAGAGCATGTGATATTATTTGAAAAGACTGATCTGATGAGCTTGATGTCTGCATTTGGTATGTCTCTCTCAGGAAGGAGGGCAAGCAGACACCAGACAAAGTTGTCTAGTTCACCCAATAAACCTCAACAATTCTGGAGTGAAATCTACTCAACTTGATCCAAGCATGGAAGTTCCTTTGTCTCCCCTGTTAATGTTTTCTAGTTCTCCATTATCACCAGCAGTTAGAAGGCTCCCTGCCTCCCTCTGCTCCACCCCCTAGTTGTCTATTTCTAATATCTTTCAGTGATGCAAACATTTTTTTCTAGTGCTATTTCAAGCAGGGAAGTACTGTCTCCTAGCAGCTAACTGCCTCACACTTCTAGGCAATGAAAAAATTTCCCTTTTAAACTAATATCCGAGTATAGCACTTTCCATAGTTTCAGTGATTAGCAATAATTAAAGCAAATGGAACCACTGGAATGTGTGGGATGCATCCTGAGGACCTTGAGGTAGGCAAGCTGATCAGAATTTGCTGTCCTGTTAGTCTCTAAAGAGACTGTGAAAGAATGGAAACTCTGCAGAGAAGCTAGAGGCTCATTGCACAAGCTGTTTCTGGCTTGGGTTGGGAGGTGCAGGAAGGACACATGTTTGTGAGGACTGTCATTTGCACAGCGACATATCTGAAAGCTTGTCTTTTATTGTAATGGTAGAGAGACTGAACCTTGTGTCCCAAATGACACCTTAGAGTCACACTGGAACCATTCTGGATTTATTCTGATGTAACTGGCAACAGAATTGGGCCCATAGGATGTGTATGGTCCTTTGCACCTCCAAAGCAATTTACAAACAAGAATTAACTAATCATTAATTGACTGCCAAGCAATATTATACGCAATTATGGAATCCTCCCTTCTCCACCTACTCAAATCTAAATGACTGAACACACCTTTAACATCTTCCCAGCATTATTCATATTGGATCTGCTTCTCTCTCTTTGAAGTCAACAGTGGTATTGTTATTGGCCTGGATGGGAGGAGTGCTGAGAACTCACACATATTATATTAGTCATCAGGATGCCATGGTAGCTCTGGTTGTGTCAGCGTTTTGGGGCTTTTACGTCTTTCTTAGTCAGCCAAAGCTCTGACTTGTAAAGGGTGGAAATAACGAACCCTTCCCTTTATTCATTCTGTGTCTCTTTAAAAAGTCATAAATCAGTGCATATGAAATAATGAGAAGCAGAGTTGAAACATAAGACAAAACCCCATATTTTAAAAAGAAGACATTTAATCACTTTAAAATTGAAATGTGAATGTGTTTTCTTCTGTAGTTTTCATTTTTGTAGGTTACTGATGAACTTGTTGCTTCCAGTTTAAAGGGGGAGTTTTCAAGGATGACTTTCTGGTACTTTGTTTTCTAACTCTGTGGAAGTCAGGTGTTTCTATTGCTTCCCGAGTCAGCAACTGATGTCAATATTTTGTATTGCACCTAGGATGAAGATCCCATTGCTACTTCAGCAGAAGTATGTCAATCATTGTGTCAGTCGGACAAATATATTCCAAAGTTTTATTTGTCTTAAAATGTGTTTATTCAAGGAAAGTTTCCACTGATATTGTTTCTGTTCTGCTGACTCATACAGATAGAATGAATTTCCATACAGTAACTGAGCTTAACCATGAAAAAACTGAACAGAAAAGCAATTTCAATACAGGGTGTATGTCATTATCATTCAAATTTGAGCTTTTAAATTAGTCATGCTAAGTCTCCTCAATAAATCTCCTCAATAAAACGTGAGTTCTAATAAGGCTTAGAGTGCTGTAGCTGCACATGCACATCCTCTTAGGGGCCATTTTAAGTTAGGAATGTACAACTGCAGACTTAAGAAACTAATCTTAGGTGGTAACTCCTGGATGTGGAATAGCTTTAGTTTCTATTTCTACAAGAAAATTCTTTGGTAGAAAAGCCTGCATGTTTCTGGCTACATCCTTGGAGATGTTTTGGATGCATTGGTAGGAGAGGATTTGACCCCCTAATATTTTTGTGTGCAACCAAGTTATGAGTAGGAGGAGTAACTGTAGCGTAACAACTGGAAATAATAAAGAAGCGTAGATAATGCATGGGAAAATGTAGCCAGACAGAAGTGCATGTAAGAGACGTGTGAATTTAAAATTATTAGTTGTCACATGATAGCTTGCAGGAGAAGAGTCATACCTGATCAAACAGGTTATTTCCATAAAACGTGTCTGCGCAAGTATCACAAACAGAACTCCCTTACTCATGAGAATAACGCCTTTGAAGTCACGTGAACAAGGGTTGCAGAATCTGTCCCACCAATGGTGAAATGCATATAGAAAATAATTAGTTTTAAGGCTGGTAAGTTTTCTCGTTTTGAAAGTGTAGTGGTGTACTAAAATATGTGTAACTCCACAGCGTTTTTAATTGATAGAACTTATTAATGATATACTAACCAGACACACCATTCAGACAGGTGATTTTCATGAGAGATTAATCAAGCTGAAAACCAAGATAATTTCTCAGAATACACTAAAACTGGCAACATAATTTATAATTAATTTACAGTTTGCCTGTCAGAAGCTGTACAGGCCACTACACTTTCTTCTGTGTGGAAGGATGCATAGCAAGAACAATAATTTTTTCCCCCAGGTAGTAAAAGTTCAAATTTTTGATAGTCATCAAAACATAATGGAAGTTTTCACAATTGCTCCATTTCCCTGACCCAGCACATATCCTTCCATCACAACTGCAATGGTAATGTACTGAAAGAATGAAAATGGCTCCAGAATTGCTGAGAAGTAAAGCCATAAAATCTCTTTTGAATGGACAGGTCTTAGGTACAGTACACTCAACTTTTTTTTTTCAAGTTTGACACATCAGGAGTATGCATCACCAGGGAACCGAGTAAAAGGAATAGTCACTAATGCTCCAGGAAAATGCAGAAGTGTTAGTGTGATGTGCAACACACCGATCTCAGAGACTTCTGCGCTGCATTAAACAAGCAGAAACTCATCTGAACTGTAACTTGCTTTTGCCAAGTTTTGTCATTCTTTTCTTGGCAGCTGCCCTGTGTTGGTTAGTTCTACTTTACTGACTGCAGAGCTGTCACCTAAAATTTATGGATTATCTTTCCAAAATAAGTTTTAGGATTTCATATCCTATAACAACAAACACTTTTTCCCTGACTAGAACATTTCTAGATGTATCAGTAACAAGAAGCTCACCAGTATTTACACTTCCCAATACATTATGTACAATGAAAGTCACAGAAAGACATAACTATAATAGAAATCCTACTTTTTCAGCCTTCAGGGCCTTAAAATTCTACCTAATTTTAGAAAAGCAACCTAGATGAGTGAAAATAATCCAGACAAAAATCAGATTGTAGAAGGGCCTCCATAATTGTTTTAAATTATATCTGTGTCTTGAAGAACACATCATACAACTATGCCACTTGACTATAGCCACAACTTTCCTTTTACAGTGAGAAAAACGAACCCAAAGAACAACACTTTCATCATGCATTCACTTGCTCAGCACATGGCGGCTCAGATTCTAATGCGCTACAAGACAGGAATTCTTCGTAATGTGGAATAATAGGCCAAGTCTTGATTTTACTCGGCTAAGGTCTGCACTAAATTTCATGTTTTTATCTTAAACATAGGTGTCTGGAGGAACTAGGCAGCTCTGAAAAGCTTTTGCTAATCAGTTCAGTAAAAGAGATTTGCTCTTCATATTCCCTCAACCAATTAAAAAAAAAAAAAAAAGACATAAAACCAAACAATATCCTGTCAAGTTATTAGAATTTTATAATCCTAAGACTTTTATTAATAGCAGTGACTAATTAAATAGTAGCCACAGACAACGTTCACCTGAAAAGTCATGCATTAAACATAGAAAGTCACAGATTGAACATCAACAGACTGCAGAAAGTCATAATCAAAAGAAACATAGAATCATAGAATCATCCAGGCCAGAAGGGACCTCCAAAGGTCATCTAGTCCGACCTCCCTGCAGTTGCAGGGACACCCCCAAAACATCTGTCAACATTTAATGGAAGCCTAATTTATTTGTATTAAACCTTCAGAAGTGCAGTTTAAAATAAGTACAGCTTTATTTTTCATGCTACATTTCACAAGAGTTTTTTTTGAGGGGGGAGCTAGTTGACACTGTACAATATAATGCTCTGCTGAGGAAGACTCAACTGGCCTAATCACAGAGTTTACAATTATGATTTTAAAATCTGACTTACCAATAACAGGAACAGAAAAGCAGCCATTCGGTGAGGGAGCCAATCCATTGCATCTGACTTCTTGGATACAAGTCCAACTGAGTTATGGTTACTGAATTGTGTTCCTTTTCCCCTCCCCCCCCCCAGCTCTGGTGTCTATTTAAGAAGACACTCAGTAGGTGTCCTTATACTCAGCCCTTCACGGTGTCTCTGCCTCCCTCTGAGGGAAGCACTGAAGATGCTGTATAACAGAGTGTCTTTCCCCACCCCAAAATCTTGGGCTGGTCTCACCTGAAACGCTTGACAACATCATTATTGCTTGCAGCTAAAAGCTAAGAGACACACCTTAATTCTTATTGCACTGAAACCCTTTGTTGGATACGAAAGGGTACGTTTTAAAAACAGAAGGCAAGCTTTGCTGAGAAGATACCGAGTGATTTATAAATTACTCACAACATAAGGAATCATTAAAAAGGTAACTTATCATTGCTTTGAATGCAATTAACCATTTTTCTCCTTGCACCTAGTATAATATATGAGCTTAATGAATATTACTGTAAAGAATATGAACTTAATATGGAATTAAAATATAAGTCCAGTTGTTTACTTCCAGGCATGAAGAAGTCAGTTCCATCCACATTGTTCACAGAAGTTGCAGCACTCAGAGCACAACAGCTTGTCATTAAAGAGGTAACATATTAATTTGAGGAAAAAAAATAGTATTTTATTCGTTAGATCACAAGAATATCTGAAGCAAAGGAATGAGTCTCTGCTTTTACCAACTGCAGAGCCCTCTTCTGCCATACCTTTCCCTTCCTATGGGTTGTGCTCTCGCTGACACAGTGAAGAGGGAGCATGTACCCATGCTCCATGCCAGCAAAACTGGAGAGCTGCTCAAAACAACAACAAAGGGAGGATGTGCTGCACAGCTCACTTCTGACCTCATTTCCCATGGCAAGAGCACAAATATGTGAGGGACAGAGAAATCAAAGAGGATTCCCCACTTTGCTCAGCAGAAAGTCCCTCTGCTCTGCGGCAGAGGCGTTGAAAGTCCCTCCTTGTCTCCTTGGGACAACTGAACCACCCCATAATGGGCAAGATAAAAGTAGACTGAGCTTCTGCTCTGCTGTTGAACCTGAGGAGAGGGTGCATTCTTCATCTCTGCAAGTGCAATACAGCTGGTGTTCTCCTGAGCCTGCCAAGCCCACCATGGTGCTGGGCATCTCTCAGGGCTGGACTCAAGCTGGGAAAAGAAGGCTCAGCACCTCTGGGGTTACTCAGCACCTCCCAGGAGGAGACCTCATGCTCCTGCTGGGTAAGCAGCCTCGCAGCATGCCATGCCATGCCCACACGCTGCTCAGCACGGGTGCTTTCCTGCCTTGCAGCTGGCTGGGGCTGCCAAAGCCAGTGGTGCATGTCCCTGCTGTCACTCAGCTTTGGGTACTGAGCTCAACATGCCCAGCAGTGAGTCAGAGAGGCAAACTGGGACACGCAATGTTGAGTGGATCACATTTAAATTTTCTCTTTTCTGGAAAATGTTCAACAAACTGTGGTTTGCTTTTGGATTAAGTAAAACTAAATTGTTGTGCATATAAAATATGCATATTCTTTTATGAACTAAAGTATCTTATTTCAGAACTTTTGTTTAATCAAATATTCCAAAAGAAGCCAGTTTTAAGCCATTTTTCCTTTTAGATTTTTCAAATGTTTAGTTTGGAGTTTATTAGTTTTTTGGAGTTTTTTAGTTTGGTTTATTTTTTTATTTTGCAGAATTTTTATTGTTACTTTTGTATGTTTTTTAATGTTGCATACCATGTGGATATCATCATTATTGCAGTAACACATGAAATGTCTGTATTACTAATGCAATAGTCAGTGGTTGAAGTGGGCCTGTATCCTGACTTTTCAGAGTTAGATCTATACCTTCTACGTAGGGCGATACATAGAACAAGGGCAAATATGGCTTCACAATAAGAAGTTGTCAAACCTAAAAATGTACAGTAGTTTGATCTAACTTGAAGGATAAATCCTAAACCACTGGTCATTACTCTTTGGGAATACTGGAATTAATAAGACAAAATTAGTGGCATCTACCTAACAGTCATTTTATGTTCTTGGAGATTTTCTCTCATTTACATTTTGGAGTAAGATTTCCATGTTTTTTTTCTTAACCCTGCAAAACCTTTACAGAACAGCAACTGAAAAAGCCTTGGATCATGGAGTAAACAGAGCTCTATGATTCAAACCATAATTGGCATATAATAAAATTGATTAAAATTTCACTATTTTTTAACCATGGACTTTACAAAATATTTTGGTGTCTTAAAATTCAACTGGTCACCTACTGATATTGCAAAGCCAGCTAAGAGTCCAATTCCCAGTGACTTCCATTTGCGCAAGATAAATTGACACATTTGAGTGCTTCAGAAAGCATCCTGTTCCTATTGCAGTGGTCTCATTATTTTTGAAATATTGTGCTTGAGTTGTTTTGTTAGAATGGGGGTTAGTATTTTTAAACCTCCAAGACTGCAGCTAATATTGAATCTGCTTCATCCATGTTTCATGCAGCCTACTTTCGCACAAATATATACATATATATACACACATGCTTAAGTCAACTGTCTGAGCACCTCACAGGAAAAAGTTTGGTCCTGCACCTCTACTGGCACAGTCTCCAATAAGGCTTATGACTGTTCTTGTCATGGGGCTTGGAGAGGGATCTTTCGCCCCAGGTCAGCAACCAGCAAGTCCCTTAGTTGAGGGTCAGTCCCCACTCAGTGCCTTTCTGAGTTTCAAAATAAATAAATGAATGTGCTCCACACTCAGAAAGGCTGCTTTGCTTCCTTCCTATATTATTTGTATAATCAAAGACATTGGAGAGACATTCTTTTTTAATATTTTCCCTGGTGCACAATATCCAGGAGCAAAAAAGAGCTTCACGGGACTTAGAAAAAATCCCCGGGAAATAACAAAGAATGGAATGATGAAGTACTAATAAACACTTTAATTACAGAAAATACAGGGATATTTATGTATTCTGTAAAAATTTGATGCTTTTCATATTTTTGTATCCCGAGAACAATTTAGATAATGTGCTAGAGTAGCTCTTCTATAATGTGGCCACGTCTCATGGACAAAAAGGTTGATTTTTTCTCAGAATCTGTAACATATCCAGTGAGAGGAAGACATGGAGAAAAGTTAATGGTGTAAGATAAATATAAAAGCAGAAGTAACAGTAATACAGTGCTGCTCTGTTCATTTAATGTCAACAGAAACTGTGCTCAGATGGCTAAGCACAACTTTTGAGTCTCATCTAGATGGCAAAACAGGATGAAATTTTTCACTTGATAAGGTTTCTGGCAATAGTCTCTAATTGTTAATTGTCTCTCTAATTTTCATCGAACAAAACTGACCAACACGTTGTCTGTCATTTGCAAAATGCATGAAAATTAAAACAATATAATCTGAAACTAATTATAAGCTTGTTCTAGCTACAGTATCACCCTGCAGTGTGATATGAATACAAGAGGAAAGGCTACATGATTTCTTTGGCTTGTTTGTGTCACAGTTGAAGGAGGAGGCAGTCACTGATGATAAAGAGATAGCTGAGTTGCGGATAAGAAATTCCTACCGGCATAAATCCGTCTCCAAGACTTGCTTCAGTGTGGAGGCAGTTGACAAGGTTTGCTCAAGGAGAGCTAATCCTTGAGAGCTAAACCAGATCCCAAGGCCCCTTCCCTCAGGATGAGTGATGAGGTTACCAAGTGGGAGTGCAAAAGGACTCGGGGAAGTGGGCTGTCAGACTGGCTATCTCAATCAGATGTGTGTTGCTGGTATTTTTGTACATGGCTAGCATTAATGTTCATGTAGGCTGAAGCTCACAATCTTAAATCAAGAGTTGTACTACAAGGGGAAAACATGTGAAAGAAACTCAATATGCCTTTAAAAGTAAGCACAATACAGTCTGGGATGACAAACTCAGGAAAGATTTACTAATAAATTTATGATGATTGTGTTACACTTACAGAATTGTGTTACAGAACAAGCTAATGTGAATATCTACATTCAGTTTTTAAATTAAAATATTTATCACTTTTAATGTATTCTTTTTAATTCTTCAATTTCATAAAATCAATCACAACTTGTGAAGTTTTTATTTTTTAGTAATATTTATTTTTCAGTGTAACTTTTTCTTTTCTTGCCTGCTTCACTTCAGTTTGGTTGTTTTAGGAGAGTTTCAGTCTGAATTTTTGTTTATTATTTCTAGAAGTTTGTGTTAAATATTTCTAGTTTTTATCTCTTAAGTAAGTATGCATATTTATAACATTTTCTATTACCCACAATTGTAAAGAATATGCATATACTCAGTTGTGTGAGAGGCTGCATATAATTTTCAGATTTCCTAAATGGCTTAACCCCTGAATTTTTTAAAATATCCAGAGCAGGGAGGAAGAGCCCTGCCAGGTCAGGGGTAGAGGATCGGTAGGACAGCCCTTTTGGGATGTAGCAAGGGCTTAGACCTACAAGAGATAACGATGAGCACACCTCCTAATACTGCAGTCTCAGACTTAGCCTTGAGTGAAAGTCTCCTGTGTGGGAAGTGGAAAACCCCAACAACTTAAATAATTAAACTTTTCTTCTCTAGCCTTCCCGTCTTGATTAAAGGAAACATGTTTCCTCAGCAGCTACCTGGAGGATCTACTATTCCTGTTAATACAGACTTCTGTCCTGAAAGAGGAAGCCAGGCTAAGACTTTCCTAAACAATCTGTTTTCTGGCAAGCAGACAGAAGTGTAGATTTAAATGCTATATTCAGACTTATATGGAAGGCAGAAAAAGAGAGTTTCTGTGACAGCAAGAGAAGGCAAACAGGAAATGCCATTAGCTCTACCAAAGCAGTGTATGATGAAGTTGGGACCATTCACCCAATTTTAATATGAGGAGCCCAAGGCACAGCAAGATGAGGTGACTTGTCTGAAAAAGTCACCTCAGCAAAGCAGGGACAGGACTGTGTCTCACCTGCTGCACTTTAAGATATCTTACAAGTGGTGTATGGCAATGCACTCACCTCTGATACCTTATTTTACATTTATGGAACTGGAGCTCCTGGAAATTACTTGACAGGAAAGGCACACAGACACACTTCACAATGCTTATGAGATACAGGTCAGTGTTTTGTCATATAATTATGTTTTGATATTTTTAGAATCTCACTTGAATATCAGCAAGGTCATTGTTGCTGCTGATGAAAATTTTATGGAGTGCAGGCTTCTCCTGTCAAAATTATTTCAGACTGCTAAGCATCCATTTCAGTACAAAACAGTAACAAAAAGAGATGGGCAGTATCTCCTACCAGCCCGACTAACACCACCATGCCCTTTATTATCAACCCATCTGTTTGGATATAAGATTGAATGCTAAAGGTAATTTTTCAGTTTCCTCAGAATAGTTGATTTTTGCAGCCTATTCATTTCACTCGGCTCACTGTTGAGTTAGTAACTGTTGACAATAGTAATTGTGGTAACACTGTCATTTCTGAGTTGTTGAAGATGTGCATGGCAAACCTAGGAATATAATCAGAAAGACAGCCTTGCAACAAAAGTTGAAAAAATTAAACATGGTGCAAGGAGTAGAAGGTCAGGAAGAAAGGTAAAGTGTGTGTAAATTAGAATGATTAGAGCAATGCAATCATGAAATTGCTCACTCTGAGATGATGGCTGACTTCTCTGTCAAAATTTTGGAGTTGTCAGCAGCAGAAATATGCTCTGATACATAACTGCTCTGGATAAAAGTAACCTGCTACATTTTCAGGCAGATAGCATCTCCTGCCTGCCTTCTCATTCTCCCAATCAGGAGTACAATTTTCCTTTTATTTATAATGAACAGGCAATGGGTTGAATCTCCTGGTGAAGCCAAAATCATTGAGACAAGGGTTTGCAGCAGAGTCCAGGCTTATGGGCAGGTTAATGTTGCCTGCATGCATTACCATCATGACTCCCTCTGAATGATGAGTCCCATCATTGAAACTCAGTATTAATGCTCTTGCTGTCTGCTATGACAAGCATAGGAAGACTTCCCAGCTCCTGGACCTGACTGCATGGCCCAGGAACTCTCTGAGATCCGTGTGCAAACTAAGCCACTCCCTTGAGTTTTCTGTGTCAGGCAAGCCTGCAGTCACAAAACAGATCTGAAAATTCACTGGCACAACCCCATGGTGGCAGCAGCTGGGAGGTGATATCAGAGAACACATCAGGTGCTGACTGGTGAAATTCTTCAGAGGTCTTCAAGTATCATGGTGGAAAGTCAATGAAGTCTTAGAGGCACGTAGCACTCCCCTTGACTCTCAAACCTCAAAGTTATCCTCTTTTATCCATTAACTCCCAAGGAAGAGTTAATTCAGGAGACAGAGTTAATCTTGCCCATTCTTGGCTATGATTATTCAATATTGGCACAGGCATAAGACCTGTGAAGAGATAATATATCTGTGGGTATGTGTTTAGATTCACTTATTACTGAATCATCCCAAGCTTCCTCACTTTCTACCACTGTACTGCTTAGAGGAAAAGCGGATGTGCAGACTTCCTTTTTCCTCTCACTGAGTTTAGTTAGACTGCCTTTAGTGTCTAGACAGAAAGAACTGAAGGCAGGGTAGTAGACATCAAATAGGTCTGAGAAAGCAGGGGTGAGCCAGGAGCAGTAAAGATAAAGAGATCTTTGCTCAGGTGGCAAGATTCGTATGCACTGGCCAGTCTCACAAGTTACTCCTCTAAAGGAATAACATCATAGAATCATAGAATGGTTAGAGTTGGAAAGGGCATTAAAGACCAATCTCCCTGCCATGGTCAGAGACACCTTCCACCAGACCAGGTTGCTCAAAGCCCCATCCAGCCTGGTCTTGAACACTTCCAGGGATGGGGCATCCATGATAAAAGCATTTATTTTTTTTTCCGGGTGTTACTGCTGATTAGTGCCTTCTGTGCTTGATTTTTGGAAACATCTCAGATGCAAAATCTCCAACAACTTCCTGTGAGATCTAGGCCTTGGCCTTGTAGCATATGAGTCTCCAAAGTAGTAACTGGAGTTGTGGAGGAAAGATTTCTGGTATTTGTCTGGACTAGATTTTGCTTTTGTTGCTGGTGAGAGTGTCTGTTACTAGGGAATGGACTGTGCGTTGACTCTATCCCACTTTCATCAGTGACTAGCAGAGGCCCAGGATCATAGCTCTGAGCAGGAGTCAGTAATACTGGAGGAAGGTGGAGGCAAACATCTCTTGGCACAGAGGGAAATTCTAAAAACATGCATCATGAGCAAAGCTTAGCTTAACTTTTATTCCAAAGTCGAAGTCAAGCAAAAGGAAGATGACACTCAGTAACTTCTCCACAGTTTTTAGTCAGGTATCGCAGAAAGTAACAATGCCAGAGACATATGATTCGTATTAATGAAAGATGAACTTCTTGTATTCCTGGTGAGATTAGCAAAGTCATTATGAAGCCATACCTTCACTGGCTTCAGTGTGATTTTAGATCTACTGTTTTGGAGATGTTTAGGTACGAAGACAAGCAGCCTTGGAGCAGGGAACTGAAAACAGAGGAGAGGTGTACCTGTTGCTGAGCTAAGAGGAAATGGTCTTATTATGAGAAGGTCAGCGGCAGGACCTGTATGCTACTTCACTGCAGGTTACTAATACCTGTTACTAATACCTGAAAAAACAAGCGTGCCTGTATGGTGGTCTGTTTCTCCTAGTTTATTAAATAAATAAAGAAAATATAAAATGATCTGATACAATAGGAAAATGAAAACCCGTTTAATTTGAACAGTAAATAAAGGTTATGTGAGTGGAAAATAAATGGTTTCCTTTTTTGGTTTTTTTTTTTTTTTTTTTTTTTTTTTTTTTTTTGAGGGTGTTTTTTTTTTTTAATATATATTCACAACAGTTAAAACTTCATTTGCAATGTATAATTAACTTCCTTCTTCTTCATTTAATGCATTGGCTTAATCTTTTTTTTTTGGAAGACTGGTTAATTTAGAAATCTATCTTAGCTGATAATTTGCCTGACTAGCTTTGGGCATGGGTGAAGATGATGTACTTTCCTGTTCTGTGCCAACACATGCTTGTTGGCATTTTGAAGCTTCTGAACGTAATCCACTGCCAGTTTCTATCCTGGTGCACAGTTGGAAACAAAGAACCAAACTCACAGTACAGATACGTAGATTCGGGAGTAAGAAGACACTGTTATTTGTTTGACTTCAGAAATACTGGAGAGCTCTCTGTCTTTAAGGTCTCTCACCTTAAATTGTACGAAAAAGTAAAAAGCACGTTTGTAAAAAAAAAGAGCATGAAGAAAAGTATGCTTCTGGAATTTTTTCATAAAACATCTTACTTCATTAAAAGACATTGGAAAGTTGGTCTTTCCAGCACCTGTGACATACATATAGGCAGCTAGGTAAATAATGAAAGATTATCAGAATTAAAGAGACTGTAATGTTAGTAAAAACATTCATCAGAAGCCATGAAATATGTGTTTTATTAAAGGGCAATGCTGTATTTGGTATTATATAGAACATCAAGATCAAACGGAAATCACATCATAACTCCTTTGATTGAACCTGTGTGTTGCAGTAGCACAAAGAGACTGCCCAGAGGCTGCCCTCAGCATCTGGGCCAGTTGTATTTGTTGCTAAATAACTCATACTGACATGGTCTCCCTTCCAAGGAGCTCACAGTGCAGAAAAGCGATTAACATTGTTAAAAAAGAGGTTTCAATCTCAAGCTGATGTTTTAAACCAGTCACAACTCCACTTCTCCACTTTTAATCCTGCTTTCCTTTCTGTCCTCTGAATTAAGGATGAAATTTAATCAATTTTGATACATCAGTATACCAACACAGTTTTTGAATATTATTTTGAATTTTGAAAATGTAAATAAATTCATTATATGGATGCTGTAAAATAAGTCTATTCAGGTGATCTTATGTCCTTGGTATCCAGGAATTTTGCTATATTTGAATTATGCTCTATTTTACTGTTCAGATCAGGATTTTCAGTGGCTAAAGAGCAAAACACTAATGTTCATCTGGAAAATTTGTTTTTATCATATATTTTGTTTAAATGAAAATACCTTAGAAATCTCATGAGCCATCCTGTACAGATAAAGAAGAGAACCTCTACACTGGGACAAAGGACAATTTTAATCCCAGTTTTAAGGGAGAAAAAAAGCCAAAGAAACACGGAAAGCAAGAAGCTTTAGAGCTCTAGGAGTAATCTGGAGCTACCCAGGACCAGTTCTGTGATAAGTGGATGCTCAAATTCAAGCAACATTTTTAAAAGTTCTTATGAGAAGTAACAGGTTTGTAAAGTCACATCCAAGCATCTAAGTGACATGACTTTCAAACATGTCAACCATTACCAGATTAGTGCTGCTACAATCAGGCCTACTAATTAGAAAAAAAAAATGAGTTGGGTAACAGCATCACAGCATCACTCCAAAAGAAGATGATTTTAAGAGTCTAACTTCAGCAGCCATTAAAATAAACCCCAAAACCTAACCAGAAAATCTTGGTTTGGCAACATGAAGTATGAATCCCTACACTTATATGATTTAAAAGTGAATTTACTTTAGATCATGGAAAGTTAGATATCACTTTCAACAAGTTTGACTTCAGATAAGCAAGTGGAAGAGAAAAGCATGCCTGGGAATAAAGGCCAAAGTTATAACACTGTGCCTGGAGCCCTTCTTCACTCTTCCAGTGTGCCCTCCTCAACTGACTTGCTAACCTTTTGCACATGGTAATATACAATATTTTGCTGGGTTTTAGGAATAATTTCACTAACTTTCAGTGTTGTTAAAATATGGAGCACTTGGTTCAATTTTGCAGGTTTTTTCTCTCAACTAAGAAGAAAATTCTACCCTGACATTTCACATTTTTACAATGCTAGTAAGACACAAAGATATAGCCTTTAGATATCAGTTGCAGCTACAGCTTCCCATCTTGCCTCAAAATAAACTACTTTCTGAATGGTGGTGCTTCTTCATGCATGCCGCAGAAGTTCTGTCTTCACAGGTGGAGGGCATGCAAGGACACATACTACTTAAGAACTGTAGAAGTAAACAACAAGGATAAGGTCTGTGTATAAGCTTGAAAAGCTCAATATTCATGATAGGGTAAGTTGAATTTTTTAGGTAAATATTCATTTTTATATATATATATATATATTTGAAGTCCATGATCAGCTCCAAATGAGCCAGGAACGTATGTCTAAACTCACACAAGCAATCTCACCATCTATTCTACTAAAGCATCCATGGAGTCAAAATCCTAAGCAATGTTATGTTGTTATCCAGTCTTACTGCTTTCAGTACCCAATGACAAGCAAACCCCTGAAGAACAGTGCTCTCATCCTAGTTTTACTTTAAATGTTTTTCCACTCTTTCCAAGAGAATATGATTGAAAATCACATTCCCATTTTGACTCAAGCAGGGTCCTGGTTGTCCGGATAGCTGTGTTATCTCAGACAACCCACACAAACTCTGCGTCTGGATCCTTCTCCCTAGAAGCTGCTGAGCAGGATGGACAGACAAGAGGGTGCTGAAAGCATGAACTGGTGAAGAAGATAGGTATGAGGAAGGCTGTGTGTTAGGAGCAGCACTAGACCCAGGCACCTGCAATGGCATTGGCACACTTTGCCTAACTCTGGATAGCAGCTTAGAGGAGACACCTTGAGGTTTTTTCACCTGTGGGTTTAAGAAGGCAGTGCATTTTAATTAGCTTTTCCTATCCTAATTTCCATTGGCTAGCATCAGACATACCTCAGAACAGACTCTTTGTCAATCTTAGCACTTCATAGACACTCATTCTTTTCTGGTTTTAATTAGCAATGAAATAACAAATCAGGCTATGTGGTATGGTGCCCTGTCCCACCTCTATTTCCAGCATCATTTGAGAATATCTCTTCCTCCCAGTCTACACATGCTCTGGCTGTCTGTTTCCACCTGCAAGTCGTGCAAGTAGAAGTGAGACAGACAGGCCTTCTCTCCCTCCAGCTCTCACTGCAGTGGAGCTAGAGGAGAGGTAGCAGGAGTTCTGCTGGGCAGATGTTGCTGATAATGCCTTCACAGGTAGTGGGCAGAGACCTAATCCCTTAACTGCCCCTTCTTCCTGGGAAGAAGGGAAAGATGAATGAAAGGAAACCAGTACCTTTCCTTCTACCCCTTAGAGCAACTCTAATTAATGGAGTACGCTTGAAGGTGATTATAGAAATCCCAACACAGGCTTTAGATAGTAATGACCAGGTATTTGTATACCCTGCCTCAGGGCATGGTCAGTGGTCAGCAGTCTTTACCTGCTGCCTTTGCTGGGGCTCAGGAAGCATTTGCACTTCCACAGCACTACCAAACCAGCTGTCATGACACTACTGGGAGTGTGATCCTTTCTTTTCAACTGACTCTATAGAGCAAGTATGTAAGCCACAACCAAAGCATGCAGTTTCTTGTCTAAGCTGACTGCTTAGGCAGTGATTGCTGTGTGAATTGCATGACTAATAGCACAAAAACATCCTGAATCCAGTCTTATTGAAGTATGAAGTGGGCCCCTGAAGAAGTGTGTTGGATATTTTTGTTGTCTTAGTCATCGCTAAATTGATAATGTCTTCACGTGCTGCTCTGCCCCTCCAAACTATTTTGGTGCATGGATACCCATGTCTTTTTTTCAGAGCAGATCTTTGTGATATAAGCCTGCCTCTGAGTGTTGAGGAGATGAGAAAGTGGAAATCAAATGGTTCAGCCATCATTATTAAAATACCACCATTGGCAGTAGTAACTAGTAAAGTCAAAACCATCTCTCTAATATAGAGCTTTATTAAAATCAGTAATTAGTTATGGAAATCACTGAGTAAAATTAAGATTATTTTCCTTTTCCTTTGCAGATGGAGAATTACAGTATTTCAATACTCTGTGAACAATAGAAAATACTGAATTCCTAAGTAGTGACCTCCATTCTTTCCATTTCAGCAACTACTTTTTGTGAAATGTGAAAAATATTTTAAGGTGTCAGATTTTTTATTGATTTTCTCGAGGGCAAAAGCCAGTGCCTAAAGTATGTATTTCAGTGTTTTCCATAATGTAATATTGCTGGTTTACATTTTATTTACATAACATATTACACATTATCCTCTTTAATGTTATTTTCTGGGTTTGTATGAGCACTGGTAGCATAGTCATCTGAACTGCTTCTATGTTTCAGATAAAGCCTATAAAGTGTTATATCTGGGCAAGGATATTTGCATGCTTTTTGCTTGTATACTGAATTTGTGAGAAGAGGTCTTAATAAAAATAGTAAGTGGAGATGATGATATAAGAATGTATCACATCACTAGCCATAGACATCAGACCAAAATCCCATCTAGCCTACGAGCTTGCCTTTGAGAGTGGCCAACAGCGCTCGCTTAGTGTAACAGTCAAGTTCAGAAAGGAACATCCAGAAAAGGGTCATTGGTGGTTAGGAACATCATAAGCTGAAAATTGCATCCAAACAGCTATGCCTAATAGTATTTGATGCACCTTTCTTCCCTTAATTTGTTTTAGCACTTTTATACCACGAAAACATCCTCTGGCAACAAGTTCTTCAGATTTAGTTATGTGCAATGTGAAAAAGCTCTTCTTTCTGTTGTTTTAAACATGAGAACTTATTATTTGACTGAATATACTCTTACGAGAAGCAGCCAGTAGTTGTTCATTAGTCACCTTCTCCAGGTCATTCAGTTGCATCCTACTGAACAATGAGGACTTACACAACAAAACATAGTGCATACCTTCTAAGAATGACTACTAAACTTCTCTTTTAATCAAGAGTCAGCCTTCCTGTAAATAACAGTCATCATGCACCATTAAGGATGAACATTGTGTGTTGCTGGAAATAAAGACCAGCTTGTTTCATCTCTCCAGTTTTTCTGGATTCTGTCTTTCATCTCTGGGAAGTGACTGACCCAGAAATTATTGAATTCATGGAGAAGGATGTCTTTGAGTTCACTGTACATTAGAACAGGTCCCGTGAAGGAAAATTTGCTTCTGTAGGTGAAATGGCTTTCCCTAATTCATGTAATCAAGGAGAGCAAGAAATGCCTCTATACAAGGCTTGAACACAGATCCATGAAGCCAGAGTCCTAAATTATGTGAATCATGCTTTTAATTTATTCTCCTGATACACGTGCATTTGCACACTGTACCAGGGGACCTAAAACAGCCACCCTTGCCAGGCTTTGCAAAAGCTCTGCCAAAGAACAGATGATGGCAATTTCTCACATCCCTAAATCAAGAAATATGTCCCCACTGGGCCTAAAGTGGTTCACCAGAGGCTGAGTAGCGTTGAGTAAGTTGTGTGTCTGCTATTGGTATAATAGACCCCATTTGCCGCAGTTTATCATGCTTACTCTGTGGACTGGCTTTCCTTTATGTCCCTCCAAGGCCTGGATTCATACAATCTGCCTAACGTAAGCATCAGAAATACATATATAGTCAACAGAATGTCACCTGCTTAAGACAACTCAAAGATGAACCTATAGACATAGCTCTTTCTGACTACTTAGAAAGTCAAAGTGATTGTGCTTCTAACTTTACACCTTTGATGGGTGGGCACTTAGTTAGGCAGGTGGGATTTATCTGTGTCTGAGTTCCAAGGTGTGTGAAATGAAGATGTGGTTGAGCCTTGCACTGGTCACTTAATAATGGTGGTCAGGCCCACTGTACGTTGCTCCATCATTCCTGTGTCAGCTTCTGTTGCAATCTGGCCCACGGACATCTCAGACAAGTTGCTGAAGTACATCTAGACTGGGTTGGGTACCTATTACAAGTCTAATTAGAAGGAAACAATTACTGGGATTACATGTACAACTGAGATTCGGTGCAAGCAAATATACACTTTGGCATTTATTGAAGTTTCTGTTTTAAAATACTTCTTACAAAAATGGTTGTCTTAATTTCCATCAATTGTGTATATAATCAATGCAAAGATTCAGGTGTCTTGTAAAGTTCTGTATTTTATCCAGGTCATTCTTACAAGATCAACCTGATTTCATTTCTTCTGGAATCTCAAGAGAGTAATTTTGTAGTTTGGTCACCATGCCATGGAGGAAAGGCATTGTCCCTCTGCAAAGTTTCTGTTCCTATCGTTCTCCAGTTTAAGTAATGCATCTTATACTATGCCTCTTAAAACTCCTTGCTCTCTGTTGTCTCCTTTCAGTTTTCCCAGGTACAGCCCACCACACCACCTGCAGGTCCCAAGGTGCACAGTGACGACAGGGCAGCCTCTGTGCATGAGAGGAAGCCAACAGGGCTGCAAAAACTGATGCCAGGTGCTCACTTGTCCTGTGTATTTTCTAAAGGACACATTGCACTTCTTAAGTTGTGGTCACTTTAGATCACTTGAAGAGTCAATCTAAGTATACTAGAAAATTTAAATAAATATGTATTATCCCTGTTGACTATTTTTTTTTCTGTTTTGTTTTGTTATTTTCTCCCTTATGGTGTTTTATGTGGAAAATTTGCCTCTAGAAAACCCTTTTAAATGAGCAGATATATATTTTTCTAATTTCGTTTACATTTAGCTAAAACGGTCTAGACCTGAGCCATACAAATCTAAAAGTGACTGTTTTTCATAAGTGCCTGCTACACACCCCCAATGGCATCATGTACTTCAGGGACTGGTGCTGAGCCTCATGGCATCTTGGCGGGTGTCTCAGGGGTCTCCCTCAGGAAGACAGACCTTATCACCATAGTAAGTCTTTCCCTGGCACATCCAGTGGGGGATCTTAACCCTCCAGACCTTTACAGCCCCCTCCATCTTCTTCTTGGGGTGCACTCTCTAAGGAGAGCTCCCTCACTGCCACGAAAGATACAAAAGTTATTCCAGGTACTATTTCTGGTAATTTTGTATATCTAATGCATGCATGAAATGTGACAGTACACTTGAACACATATTCACAAATTAATAAATGTAATGAGAATGTATAAATAACTTGCATCTGCCAAAAGATGGTGAGATACCTGTGTAACTTCAGACAATACTAATTTGTCTGCCATTTGGCTGAATTAACACTCATCCCCTCCTCACCTCCCCCCTGCATATGTTCTTCAGCTAGGAATGTACCAAACATTGACTTTGAGAGACTGTTTCTTGTAGCAAATTTAGAAAAACTCACATGCCACTGATTGTCATCTTTGAGTCTTTAAGATACCTTTAAGCCATTTGGGTTTCTTAACACGCAAAGACAAACGGTAAGAAAGTGAAGCCAACAAGAAAAAGGCAAGTATTAAGAACAAGGATAAGTCTTCAAATACTGGATTTCACACTATGTTTTGTTCTGAAAAAAAGTAAATCATTATCGGCAGTTTATGCCTTTATGGCTGTGATGAATAAAGGATGTTGTCAGAAGAAGCAAAGATTAAACACTAAAAACGTCTTAGTCAATGTTAGATATAAAACTAATGCCTCAACAACAATAAAAAAAAGAGTTGTCATGACATTAGCAAGCTATCTACTTGGTTTCTCAAGAGTATGACAGTGCACATGTAATTAGACAGGGAATGAGAGTGGTGAAAATGGAGAGGTGTGGCTTTACAGCACACTGAGTACAGGCACACACCTAAGAAAACACTCAGTCACTCAGGAAACTGATAAACAGTTTCTGTACCCCACATCCAAGGTGATAAGCAGAACTTCAGTGAGGCAGAACACTTCGTCCGCTTTCAGCTGTGTACCTGAGAAGAGCAGCTCTGCAGAACTAACTTTAGAGAGGTGTTCTCTAATACATCCTGGGTATACTTCAGCAGAGCACTGACTTTGGGCCAACTGGGAGCACACAAATCCACAGCAATATACAGGACGCTGCATGTTGTGCAAGGATGTGCCACTCTGCTAACTGTATATATATCTATCTATGTATTCTTTTTGCCCTTCCATCTTTGGACTATGATCTGACTGTATCTCTGTCTGCCCTATTTGTTAATTAGTGGCAAGTCTCTTTGGGAAAGATAATTTGGTTTCAGGCAAGTTTATAAAAATTACAGCACAGTAAAGAATCATAGAATAGTTAGAGTTGGAAGGGACCTTAAAGATCATTGAGTTCCAGCCCCCCTGCCATGGGTAGGGACACCTCCCACTACAGCAGGTTGCTCAAAGCCCCATCCAGCCTGGCCTTGAACATGGCAAGGGATGAGGTGTCCACAGCTTTTCTCGCAACCTGATTCAGTGCCTCACCATAAGTGTTTTGTATTAGTAGTAACGGTATTAATAATGGTAATAAAAATGGGGGAACAAGAAAACTTTGGTACACAACAGAATTAACACTTTTGTTGAATTTCAGACTTGAAAGGATCAGCAAACAAAACTAGAAATAAAAAGAATTGATAGGAATTAAAAAAGGAAGAAACTGTTAAACTAAAGGGATGTTGAATATTTTGTATAATGAGACAAGGTACCTATAATAAGCTTATAGGAGAACTTTGTATATTATGAATGCTGTTGGTTCATTCTGCATAAAACACACGGTATTCTAAAATAACCAAATAGACTTTTTCTTAACAGTTGTCAAAGAAGCTAAAAGAAGTGTAATAAATCAACCTCACTCTACTGGTACAACTGGATTTGGGAAACTGCTGAGAAAGACAGCGACACAGCAGGAAGTTTGGTATGGAAATTGCTAAGAAGGCAAAAAAGAAGGGTGTCATTCCTTCAGTGAATGTAGCTCACTCAGCTTACACCAAATCCATAGATTAGGGGGCCAGAATGTTTTCCTAAGATCCTGTTATATTAATTCACAATCTATCATGAATAAAAAGCCAATCCCTAGAAAAAAAACCACCAAATCCAGTTCCCACTAAGGACACTATTTCTACTGTTGCTGTTGATCACTGGAAAATGTTATCTGTTATATTTATACCTGTTGGCACAATCTTAGAATTTCTCATTTTCTGGAAAAAGATTTAATATTTTAAAGCCTGATTTTACCAGAAAGTTGAAATGATTTGAGGAAAGGTGGAGGGAAAAGTAGAAGGGCCAAAGCTCAAGCAGAGCTGTATTTGGCTACTACGGTTAAAGATAACAAGAAGAAGTTTTATCAGTATATCAATAGAAAAAGGAAGACTAGGGAAAATGGGGGCCCACTGATGAATGAGGTGGGCACCTTAGTGGTGGAAGACACAGAGAAGGTGGAGCTACTGAATGCCTTCTTTTCCTTGGTCTTCACTGCTAAAACTGTCCCTCATGAATCCCAGACCCTGGAGTCAAGGGGGAAGATCTGGAGAGAGGAAAGCTTTCCCTCTGTAGGGGAGAACTGGGTTAGAGACCACTTGGCCAAATCCATGGGCCTTGACGGGGTGCACCTGCGAGTGCTGAGAGAACTGACAGATGTTCTATGTTATTGCTAGGCTGCTCTCCATCATCTTTGAAAGGTCATGAAGAACAAGAGAGGTGCCTGAGGACTGGAGAAAGGCAAATATCTCTCCAGTCTACAAAAAGAACAAGAAGGAGGATGCCGGGAACTATAGGCCAGTTAGTTTCACCTCTGTCCCTGGGAAGGTAATGCAGTGACTTGTTTTAGATGTCATCTCCAAACATCGTAAAGAACAGGAAATCATTGGAAGTGGTCAACATGGATTTACTGAAGGTAAATCATGCTTGACCAACCTAATAGTCTTCTATGATGTTATAACTGGATGGCTGGATGAGGGCAAAGCAGCAGATATCATCTATCTTGACTTCAGCAAGGCTTTCGACACTGTCTCCCATAACATCCTCATTAGGAAACTGAGGAAGTGTGGGATAGATGAGAGGACAGTGAGGTGGATTGAAAAATGGCTGCAACAGGACTCAGAGGGTTGCAATTAATGGAGCAGTGTCAAGTTGGAGGCCTGTAACCAGTGGTGTTCCCACTCGGGGGACACTCGGTGTCAGTACTCGGTCCAGGGAAGAGTGTGGCCAGTAGGTCGAGGGAGGTCATTCCCCCCTCTACTCTGCACTGGTGAGGCCACAACTGAAATATTGCATCCAGTTTTGGACTCCCCAGTTCAAGAGAGATGAGCAGTTACTGGAGAGAGTCCAGCGTAGGGCAACAAAGATGATTAAGGGACTGGAGCATGTCCCTTATAAGGAAAGGCTGAGAGATCTGAGACTCTTCAGCCTGGACAAGAGAAGGTTGAGGGGAGGTCTTATTAATGCTTACAAGTATCTGAAGGGTGGGTTGAAGGAGGATGGAGCTGGACTTTTTTCAGTGATTCCGTGACAGAACGAGGGTCAGTGGGCACAAGCTGGTACGTAGGAAGTTCCATTCAAATATGAGAAAAAACTTCTTTATGGTTAGGGTGACAGAGCCCTGGAACAGGCTTCCCAGGGAGGTTGTGGAGTCCCCTCCTCTGGAGATCTTCAAGACCTGCCTGGATGCAGTCTTGAGTAATGTGCTCTAGGCAATCTTGCTTTAGCAGGGGAGTTGGACTGGATGATTTCTAGAGGTCCCTTCCAACTCTGACAATTCCATGATGCTGTGAAGCCGTCATATTTTTATGGATCACTTCAGATTTGATTCTTTACCTTGGAAAGATATACAGTTCAGGCTCAACCGGTTTTTGAATAGGAAGAGGCTATCTGGAAAAGTTTGAGGAATATGCAAATCAGTGACTTGTGGTGAGTGCAGTGAGCTGAATTTGCACTTGTTATTTTTTTCCTAGTAAAGAAAGGTACCACCTTCAAGAGAGGCAGGACTTGGTTAGTGTCTCTCCACAGAGATAGCAAGCCAAAGGGTTGGACCACCAGCACCAATGGAGGAAGATTCCCAAATCCTGGTTTTTGCCCTCAGTTGCAATTTCCTGGATACTTCTCCTGGTCCTCCAAACCCTGCTGGTGCAAATGGTACTCGTACAGAGTAGCATAGATGAATCCTCTTTGCATTGGTCAATGTTGCCTTTCATTAACCTACTGCACCAATTTCCTCTCAAGCACCTTTCTTTTGGGGTGTGGTTTTAAGAAGAGCAACAGCAGTTGGTGTAATAAACTCCTTCGCCCCTTGGCCCGCTGCATTAAGTTGCTACACCAGAGGAAGCGGTTCAGATGTTTTAGGGCTACAGGGGACCATTACAATAATTTTACTTGCCATGCATTAGAACAGAGTACGTAATTCAGAAATAGATCTGGTCTTGACTACATGGCTTCCCCTGGGTTATTTGCTTAATACTTATTATACTTCCCCCTGAAAAAATGGCACTACATTTACAGCTTGTATTTCTCTAGTGTACAGATTCCAGACTTCCAGTCTTGCTCTGACTTAATTTACTGAAGTCAAAGAGCCCTCTAATGTTAAAATCTTCCACTCATAAGACATACAGACATAATTATGGCACATCAAAATTTCTATGGACCTCTCTGCTCCCAGTCATAAGAGGTAACACCAGCAATGATCACAACTCCCTTTTCCTCCTAGAAGAAGACATCATGAGCTGCCTCAGTCTCTGTTTACAAAAGCAATTTCCATCTTTTAATCAAGAGCTCCTTGCTTTCCTTCTCTTTGCATCTGAACTATGCAATTAGATTTAAATATAGATGGCTGATTGCACACCACCAACAGCAGACGCTGAGAGAAGTTAGAGGTGGGCAACAGCCATTCAAAAACTCCTAGTAACTGGTTGTCATTATAAGAGTGGTTGCTGAGGGGATCCAAACACTCTTGTGCCATTTCCTCTCTACCCACCATAATTCCCCTGCACACCAGTCTGCTTTCCTTCTTATTCACTAGAAAAATCATCCCTTATAGAGCTTCCTTGTCCCAGAAGGAAGTATCCAGAAAAGCAAGAAGCATATCTGAGGAGGAGAATGAGAATTTTTGTCTCTTTCCACCCCCTAAACTGGGTCCATCAGTAAGACTGGAAACTCCAGTTGTACGAATGTAAGACTTATGGCTAAAGAGGAAAGGAGCTGAGTGCTCCCAAATAATTTCCAAAATCTTTGGGGTGAAGTCTTAGTACAGTTGAAGATAATAATAAAGCCCCTAGTTACTTCTGTGAGAAAAGGATTTCATGCCCAGTCTACATATGTCTTCCTCATATGCAGAAGGGAATATATGCATTTTAAATACGAAATCTGTGTAACTTGCTTTGCCGGTACAAAAAGGAAACAAAGAGGGAAGGATACACTGGAATTCCCCTGGCTATTGCACAGGAACCTTTTATTCATTTAACTTTATGTACCTAACTTGGCTAAATAAAAAATAGGAGCACAGTCTTCCTGTGCAGTCAGTGGAGAGGAAGACACCTGCAGAAGGTGAATCAGAGCGTCCAAGATCTCATTTACTCACTAGAGGCATATCTCCTTTCAGTGACTACAGAGGGAGCACAGGATAATGACATTTAACATGTCAGAGCATCAACTAGAGGCCTACAGAGAGTTGGTTTTCCTGTCCTCTGAAGAAATCCCTGCACAGATATTTCTCTGCTTATAGAAGTTATTCCGTGTGATGTGACTACAGAAAGACTGTTGCATGACTTAGGTGAGGTGTATTGCAGGTCTAATGCTCAACTTTGTCTTTTGGTAGTTTGAATGAATTCTTCAGCAGCTTTTGCAGTGGTATTGCAGCATTACATCGCCATTTTGGCTAAATTCAAAGCAAATATATAAATTAATAAACCGTTCTTAACTCCTAAGTAGTTTGCAATACAAGCTTAGTATTAGTTGCAAATTGATTACACAGTCATCTGCAGATCTTTGTGGACACTTGCACAAACCTAAAACTGGCTCCTAAAAAGAGAGAAGCATGTTTTTGTGGTTAGAGTGTACATGTGGCTCATTTGCTCTCCTATCACCCTTCCTCTGTGACACAGGGTCTGGCATGAACTCATGTTTCTGCGTCAGTGCTCAAATTATCCATTAAATGGAAAACGCTGTCCATTTCTAGAACAGTTTTTATAAATCGTAGTGGCGTCAAGCACCATCCACGTGCAATCTGTCCAGGTACAATATCAACTGTTCATTCCTGAAAGTACTTTCAATAAAATTTTGCTTGATGAGCTCAAGCGCGCAAGCAGCTTGTTTAACTGTGGGGACTCTTACTCCTTTGCAGCTTCTTTCATCTTGTACTTCGTCACTTTGTAGCTGTAAGTCGTCAAGCAGGACATGTAAACTTCCAGAGATAAGTGGATACCACACATTCCATCAGGATCATGTTCCACAGTTCTTTCAGTGCCTTAAACATATGATAGTTTGACAGCTGGCTGGAAAAGAAGCCTCAAGGCTTACGCTGTGTTTAGATGTGTTACCACTCCGCTTCTGCACAGCTTGCAAAACAAGCTCCAGTGTGTATGCTGCAACTTATTTACGAGAAATTCCACAAAGGTTTGAGAAGGCAAAAGAAGATCTGTCCTGTCATTTTGCAGATTACAAATTCAGCCAATTAGGAGGCATTTGTGCCTCTTAAACTCAGAAATTAACCATGCAATCCACACCAATGGCAGCTGCATCTTTTTTTTTTGGCCTACAAAACCATATGTAAGCTGAAATATGCTGATTTTGAGCATGCTTGGGGACATGGGCATGAGAAGGATGAATCATCTCTGAGAGCTGGAATAATCCAAACCACCCTAGCCGGTGTCAGCAGTAGTCACTGAGCCTGAGGGACAGCTGAGCTCCTCGGCAAGGGGACAGGAGTCTGCACAGCAATTTTGCAGTGGTATGCAAGGCAAAGGAAGTTTGAGAGAGCTGTGCCTGCAATTCCTGCGTGTCCAGTTGCATCAGCTACATCTTTCATAAGGTTATGCCAGTAGTCTGCAGACACCCTAAAGACAGACAGGTGATTGAGGGTGCTGCATTGCACTGGAGTCCTCTGCTTGGAAGGTTATCTTTGCTAGGGACTGTAGACTGTCTGGATAACAGCTTTCCTCTGGGTTGCATTGTGGTTTAATATGGTAAGAGGTAAAGCAATATTCCCCTTTTCAAAATGCAATCCTGCTTTTCCTCCTCCTGTGAGTAGTCCCACTGAGCCAGAGGAACTAGCTGGGCTTGTAGGTTACATGGATAGAAGCCTTTGAACTAAACTCTACCTTCAGTTACACCTCTGTAAACTACAGCAAGTCTTGCACTTCACTCAAACTAGCTGCGATGATTCAATGCTGTTACGGAGGAAAGATGACAGCTCTAGACATTTTCACTCATTTTGAAGTTCCAAGAGCAGTTTCCTAGTCCAACAGCAAAGAGCCAAGTAAAACATATGATTATGACTGTAATAATTTGGTAATTCTTGCTTTCTGAAGCCAAATCTGTTCAGAAAAATAAATATTTCTGACCAGGCTCCTATAATAAGGCATTCATTGAACAGAATTTAGCTACAGCTTTAAGTAATCCTGAAAGTCAGAAGTCTAAGGAAGCTTAAAAAGCATTTAACTGATTTACTGACCTTGTGGAAGCATGTTTTAATTTAAATTTAAAAAAAAAAAGAACTTTTCTGCAAGAGGGAGGTACAATTTTTCTTCCAATTAGGAGAAACAGAAAATAATGAGCGTAAGAAGTCAGGCCCAAGAGGCAAAGGAGTCTGCTGTAAACATTGTGATTTCACTTGTTTTCCCTAAAGCAAAGGATTTTAGTGTCTTTCTAAAATAAATATCTGTTAAAAAAAAAAAGCTTCACATAGGAAAATGCATTAGCAATAATTTTGGCTGAGAAGACCAGAAGAAACCTGTGAAGCAAGAAACAACAGTTCATGTAGAAACTTAGTTTTAATAAGATCAAGTTTTGCCCTGCCGTGTTTTGAAACTATCTGGAAGAGCCTGTTGCCTTCCACAAAGAACAAGCACAGCTAAAATTACTAACGCAATGACTACTTAACAAACAACTTAATACCTGCAGACTTTCTAACTGGGTGTGGAGGTGTAATTTGCTCTTTTGGATCTTTCTGCTTGGACAGAAGCCAATGTAAACTCCCAAGCCAAGTCACCCTGATTAAAAAAACATTTTCTGAAGCTCCCTGTTCCCATGGAATCCTGATAGCTATTTGAAATCTGGAGATTCAGGTACAATTGAAACACTTCATTTCAAGCCTTTCTCTGACTAAAGCCTGTAAAAGCAGAAGCACAAACATGCTTTGGAACACTAATCCTTATACAGCGCATCTTGGTTCTTCTAGGTTAATAAAAAGAAACATTTACAAAATGAAAGTATCTGCTCACACGTATTAGATGATCAAGCACAGTCGTGTGTATTAAAAATATTTTTTATATGAAGGCTTTGTTGTACTTCTAATATCTTTGCACATTAGGCATGGTTGTTTATAATTTTAACTGGAGAATATCTCTGCGATGAATTCCAGCCACTTTCACATTGTCACAAAAATACAGTGACTATTTTTTGGAGGCACAGCAATGATAAAACTATCTACTTATGACCAAGGCCACATACCTTTCTATTTACCTTTCTATAAAGCATCCTTGGACACCTTTGACCTGTGAATGCTGGGAAGGCTCCAAGGCTCTCATTGTGAAATTGTATTAACTTTTTTTTCCTCAAATACAGATCCATTTCCGCTCATCAAATACATGATATACTTTCATCTGGCATGTAAAACAAGCAAAACTTTAATTTAAAAACACAAGGTTGTAAATTAATCACTGGAAAAGCTTTTAAGCAGCAGTTAATTGGATGACCTTTCTTATCCTTCAGCTAGATCTGAATGGTCTGCAAAGTATTTATGGCCTCTCTAGTCATAGCCTGGGTGAAAGCTCAGGGTAGAAGTTGGTAGAATAGATTTCTGAAAGAATTGTTCTTTAGAGTAAAAGGAGTAAAAGGAGGAATAGAGATCTGGGATTCTCGCCTTCTTTGTGTGACAATCACCAGAGATGGGTGAATACAGAGGTAGGAAACAGACAAACTGCCATTGCAAGAAGGGTGCACATGAAGGACCGCCTTGAAGAGATGGACCCCGTGTGTCTGGGCACAGTCTAATTTATACACCCTGTTACACTCAGTTCTCTTCTAAAAGTCTGCATTTATTTCAGAATAAGAAAGAAGTCACAGTCCTCACTTCCACTCAGTTTAACTTTTGCCCTTTGTTGTATAGATTTTTTTTTCAATTCTGGCTGTAATTATTTTTTTTTTAAATTCTGATTATTCAGTATGACAGGCCAGTAACATTTGCCATTAGCTGTGGTAATACCACTCAGGCATTCCAGTTTTCTTTACGATACAGTCCGACATGTTGTCTTTATGCCTCAGTCTAAGAGTACATCTGGAGTGCCAAGTGGCCCAGGTGAAAACAAAACCACAGCTGACGATAGTGCAACCGCACCAGAGATGAGTTAATTCTGCCTTGGCAGAGCTGGAGCCAGAGGCAATGCAGGGGATTTCTGACAGCTGTATTTTGCCAGAGAGAACTGATCAAAAATTTTTTGAAGTGAAATTGTAAAGAAGCTGCATCAGGAACTCCCCAACACAAATAAAAGCCTGTCAGCATCGGTGTAATTTCATCTGTGTTAATATTGCAGATGTGATAGGAGCACAGAATATTCAGTACCAACTATCCTGACTTTACGGAGGCTATATACACATTTTTTACAGAGCTGTTAGTTGAAGTCTTCCTGGCTCATCTGCTAGCACAGGGAATGTTTGCTTCAGGAACTAAAAATAATAAGGGTGAACTGCAATACTAAAATGAAGTGGAAAAAAAGCCTTTTGAAGTGTTGCCCTGTGGGACTAGCTAAGACTAGTTTGGTCAGGTTTAGGAAGCATTAGAAGACAGAGGATCTGAAAATGCGGAGAATCTTGGTTCTGACATGAGAGAAAAGGCATTTTACCCATCTCATCACTGATAAATATAAGACTGAGCAAGACAGACAAACCCTCTAAAGGACTGTGATGTGGAACAAAACGTGTGACAAGCAGGTAAGTTAAGTGTTATTCCTGCTATTTCAATGTTTTTAAAGAATGTTTTCTCCTAAATGCTTTGTCTAATGAAATAGTCTGTACTTTATGGTGCTGGCTGGTTGCTGGGCACCTCTGAGAGAGCAGCACCCAGGAGAGGTGCAGGGAAGCCATAGGCCACTCTCGCCACCTGACCAAGACCCGTATGCAAAACATTGGTCTGGAGGTTTCTGCTCCAGGAACCTGACAACAAGAGGCTTGCACTACAGAGGAGAGAGTCCTGTTTGACTGGAAAATGTGCTCTGCATACGAGAAAATGGCTAAGGAAGAACTAAGAGCTAGTTTGCAATATTTAGGTGTCACCATTATTAAGGAATGATGCAAATTCTTTCTTCTAGGAGGAAGCAGTGGAGAACGTGCCCACATATTGCTTTGCCTTCCCATAGCTATGCCACCCTGCATGGAGTGGTTTGCCCTGCTTACCCAAGTGGGAAAGGCTGGGCTTGCCTTCTCTGAGAAGCCTGTTTTTTCTCCAAGGAACTGTGGATGGAATAAAGCCTGCATTCCTCTGGGGGCAGAGTATGATTCCCTCTGGCTGTCCCAGGAACGGAACTGTACAAGAACAACCTGTACCTCTTCTTTGCTTTTTTTGGATTTAAGTCTAGTTAAATGAAAGATTTATCTCATAATCTTTAAGCTTAATGGAACTTTTTCCCTCCTGATTTCAGTATGATCTCAGGTGCTTTCTACAAAAGGCAGTTTAAAAAGAATTTGCTTAAGTAAAAATGGGTGATTCATGCTTCTGCATACATAAGGACAATGGTGGGTGAAAAAACAGTAACTTCCANAAGAAAAAAGAAAAAAGAAAAATACTTGTAGGCTTCTGCAGTGTTCACATTATGAAGAGGTCTTTAAAGTGGACGGAGGAGACAGTCCATGATGTGAGTGCTTTTACAATGTCTGTGTCATGCAAAATGACCTTTGTGGAATAAAGAATCAGACCAAAAATGTTCAAATTTCACCATCTCTGGTATGTAATGCTTCTAATAATTAATGAAGACCAGTAGCATGAAATGCTAAAAAGCATCTAAGGGAAAGGATGTTCTTTTGAAGTTTTACAGCTCAAGAGAAAAACATGGGAAATACTCAATGCAAACCTCCAACCAACTGCTAGCACAGAATTTACTCTCAGTTATACATGTTAAAAGGTCATGTGTGACTCTACTGTTAAATTAGCACTTATAATTGCACAGTTGTAATCTGGGTTTTTGCATGCACTGAAGGCTGTATATTGATTTGCCTATGGTGCTGCCACCTTCAGGAATTAAGTTTTATGTAAATTTAAAGTAACTGTAGCTGTGAGATGAAATTACTCTAGTGGTAATCTAAGTTTATTTAATTTACTACCATGTTAACCACCTGAGATCCACACTAGATTCCCTGTTCATCTGAGAGATCATCTCTGAATTTAGCCTTCATAGTCTAAGGCTAAGAAATTCGAAGATAATTTAAGGCTGGTTCAGTTAGCGTGCCAAGGGACTGGGTAAGGGTGTGCCATGTTAACCAGATAGCAAAAAGCTATATGAATGTGTAAATTAAAGTCAATCAACTCCCCTTTTAAATTGCTCCCACTCTGTGTATATATTCCACCAGATGGATCAAAAGGGTGAGATGTTCAAACGTGCCTTGGAGGCACAGACTAGCAAAAAAAAGGTGTGGAACTGAACTGAGCAAAAGATTTTTTTTCCATCCCTTTAATAGAAATTTTCAAATGAATCCTGTACTGCACTGGAATGAAAAGGGGATCTTACGAAGTTTTAAATGCCATTCATAGCAGAACAGGAACTATGGTAGCCCCATAGTGCAGTAGACTTTAATAGGATGTAAAATACAGTGATTTCAGTACTTCCTTTGAATAATTAAGAACAAAGATTTGTTGCAAGGTCTCTTCTATTCCAAGAAAGTCACCTAATCAGCTGGCTGCTTTAAACTATTCCTTGCTCAGGCTCTTCTATTATATATGTTTAACATCTGAGTGAATCTTACAAAAACTATGTTCACAGTATCACAAAGGCAAATATTAATTTATCTGACTTTTTGGTGTCTGCAATGTAGATGCCTACATCTGAACTGGTGCCTACATCACACAGGTAACCTAGAGTTAGCTAGTCACCATCTGTAGTCAGTGGAAGTGGAGTAAATATGATCAGAGCCACACAGGGCAAAATTAATCTGACCAAATGTAGACATCTAGTTTAGGATGAGATATAGCCATCAACTATTGGCCAGATCTCTGCTGACTGTAAAAAAGTCTAAGCTCAGATGTTTGTGTTGGTGTTGTAAACATTCATTTAGTCAGATGAGTCTCACACAATTCCCCACAATAACTAAATTTCAGGGATTGGTTATGATACTTACCTTTGGTGTTTGGGAATAAAGGTTAAATGTTTCCTTTATTAATTTTCTCACATCCTCCTAGCCTACCAGATCTGGTCCATATTGTAAAAAAAAATTAAATACTTTTTGTTCAGCAGGCCTGATTATATGTTTGATCTGATTTTTTTGTAGGATATAGCTTCAGCTTGGATTCGTAAGTGAGCATTGTACCAATTATTTTTCTGCCCTTTAAACCATGTTTCAGGTGAAAGAAAAAATTACATACATACATTTTATTACTTAATTTTCTGACAAATTTGCTGAGAAATTGAAAATTTCCTGCCTAAAACTGGGTGTATACCATAAAAGAAGACTTGCATCTTCTGAAAAGTATTTTTTTCTCGTATCAGAAGTAGAATGCATCCTTCCTTACTTTCACTTTTTCAAAATTTCATATCATGCACTATTATGGCATCCATGTATCATACCTTTAGAGTTATCATAAGGTGAAAAATGTAAATATCGTCATAAAAATATAAATACCATGAAAATCATTATTATTCTTTGTTAGCCAGTCCCTATCTTATGCTGTCCATTTTCCAGATAATATAGTAAGCAGAAAGTTAATTATCTTATAGGAAGAAAAAACACTCCAACAACTCTGTAATATCCTTGTGTACCCTACAGATTTTATCTGCTGCTAACATCTGATGATCTCAGTTTTATAATTATATATAGGTACCTAAAATAAGACTTTGCTTTGAACTGCTTGAAATGCAACATAAAAGAACTACACTCTCCAAAGGCAGTATTAGCTTGGCTTGCTATAATATTGGAAGGTAGCATGCAGATTACGCGACAGGGGGTTTGTGTCTTGCCCAAGGCTATACCACAAGCCCGAGAAAGCCCAATTTCACTTGCTGAAACTAGGAGGATTCTTTCTAGTGACTTCAATAGGAATTGGTCTGGACCTGGCAAAGAAAGAGAAGATGCTATCAGTCATCAGCTGCTTTGTCTTGATAGGAACACGAGATGGATAAGTTTTTGGAGAGTAGTTACTTTCAGCAGCAAGGGGAAAGCCTTCATGGTGTGAATATATGTTTGCAGCCTCACCCTCAAATACTCCCCCTTCTGAATATGAAACAAATAGGTTGCAGGATAAGTTTTTAAGTATTGCTGTCTCCTTTATCATTTGACTGCAACTTGAGTTGTGGCAGTATCATGCATCAGGTGTAACAGCATTGTTGGGTTTTTTGATGTGTGAATTTAAGAAAAAAATGTGGAAATGGCAGAGGAATCCTATCAGTTTTAAATCCTATGGAATAATAACATTTTCATTTTAGTAGCTTCTAATAGGAAGAAATATTTTGTAGTTACAGGGCAATGGTTTTGTCTTCTTCAAAACCAAGAGATAATTTTGGTTGATTGCACTTTTCTAAGTCCCTGTTCTTTGTACAAGAATTTATGGAAAGAGTAATAAATACAAATAAAGACAAATGACAAGGAATTCAGAAAAAAATCTAATGCAAAAGTTATGTGCATTTTTATAATTTTTTTTTTTTTTTTTCTGTTAAGAATTTGAAAGTTGTGCCAAAAACCTGGATGTGAGTTAGCTCACAGAATATGGCCCTTTGGTTTCACAGTTATGTGCAACAATGATAATTTTTCAATGGAAAATTCTAATTTCTATATCCAACAGAAAATCAAAGATCCCTGCAAGGTACTTTCCAGTGTAGTGAATTACCTCAACAACATGATTTCATCATCCCAATATCATCGCTGTATGCAAAAACTAATGCATCAAAGGTCTGGTGAAAAGCCATTTCCAGTCTATCATATTCAGGATAGAAATATTTCTGTTCTTTACTTTTGCTTTTGCAAGAAAAGCAGTAATCACTTTCTCTATAAATAAAAACATTAGAATGAAGAATAAAGAATTTTGTCAGGGAGGATTTCACTTTTTTAGAGCAATTTAAGTTTAAGGTACAGACGATTGCAGTCATAATGGAAACGTGTGCTTTATTCAAAATGTGGAGCTACATTCATTTTTGCATCCACTCAACATGCAAGCAAGCAAACAAACAAAACCCCAGACGAAAACCCTAACCATGTTTCTGTATTTCTGACTGCAATACATGGAAGTTTACAAAGTGTATTCAGATTTTATATAAATCGACAAGTATGCCTGGTAAATTGAAACAATCCAAACTTTACAACGTGATATCACACATAAGTGAAACAGTACTTTAAGTTTCTAGAACTCAGAAAGTGTGTGGCTGAGATGCAGTTTAACAAGCATCTGATAAGAGAAGAATGTGGGGCCTGGTTTTGAGCCTTTGAAAAAATTTAGTGACGAATTCACAAAATAACAAATGAATCTGTTTTGCAGTAGGGAGAAAATCACTTATTGTGAACAGGCAATTCAAATATAGCCAGAAATGAGACAAACAGTTAACACTGGTATCAGTGTCCAAATATAGGAGCACTATGAGTAAGTCTTTTATATGCATTTCAGTTCCATTTCCGGATATATAATGATACGGACTGAGTGTAAGTCTACCAAATAATAACATACTTCTTTTCTCTAGAAAGATGAATGTACTGTTATGAGTTTAGAGTTCCAAGCCCAGGACCCAGGAGTTCCCATCTTTTATTCTCTCCCTTGACGTCACTACTTCTGCAATCGAAGAGGAGTGGCAAGACACACCACTTCCCAGGATCTGTTTTTCCCTCTGAAAAACAAATGAACCTTATAACACTATTTAAAAACCATTGTGGGTGCTCAAGTAGTTACTGTTTCTGCAATGCTTTAGGCTAAGTTTCTCCAATAGCAGACTTGCAAGTTATGGTATACTATAAGTAATATAGAACTTCACTATTTGGCAGTCATTAAATCCTTGAGGGCCTTTGTGAAGAACTTGTTCCTGGCTCTTTGGAAATACAGGCTTGGAGGATGGGCATAGCTGAGCAAGGCATATAAGGGAAGCAAAAGGGACTAGCACTAGGAGTTTGCTTTTGTGTCAAGGGGCACTAGTGGTGCTCTCAGAGAGCTCTGCCTCCCTGGGAGTTAGGGAGGAATGGGAGAGATGGTCCAGGAAGGTGAAACTAAGGAAAGAAAGCAAGGTAGGCACAGTTCCAAGGCTGGGATGTGCTCATAGATGCTCTTTGAAGCACATCTGTGAAGACAGGCTGAGAGAGTTTAGCGTGTTCAGCCTGAAGAAAAGAAGGTTCCGAGGGCACCTTGTAGCAGTCTTCCAGTAATTAAAGGGGGGGAGGATGGGAGGAGGTGTAACAGGAAAGATGGGAAGGCAGTCTTTATCATGAAGTGCAGAGATGGGACAAGGGGCAATGGTTTTAAATTGAAAGAGGGGAGATTTAGATTCAAAATTCTTCACTCTGGTGGTGATGAGACACTGGAACAGGTTGGCCAGAGAGTCTGTGGATGCCCCACCTCTGGAAGTGTTTAAGGCCAGGCTGGATGGGGCTTTGAGCAACCTGGTCTAATGAAAGGTGTCCCTGGCCGTGGCAGGGGAGTTGTGACTGGATGATCTTTAAGGTCCCTTCCAACTCTAACCATTCTATGATTCTTTAAATGGCACAGAAAAGGCTCTTCCTTTGTTTTTTCTCAGTCCACTTGTAGAGATCCTCCCACAGTTTTTCTTATCCTGAAATTGCCTCCATCCTCTTGTACTTTCTTCTTTCTGCAACAGTTTGGAACAAGTCATGATGCTTTTTCTGCGTCTGTCTTCTTTGGACTAAGCAAGTTCTTTCAACCTGTTTTTGTAGGCCAAGTTTCTCAGGCTTTTGATCAATTTTGTAGTTCTCTTGCAGGCATCTTACACATGAAATAAACCTTATCAGAGATTAGGAGACCAAAAAGCTGGGTTGTATGTTTTACAAACAGTGCCTCTGTATATATATCAGGGTAATCAGGATATTAATAATTTTGTTGTTCCTGTAGCCTGCCAGTAGCTGTTGAAAGCCTTGGATCTGATTCAGCTAAGTATTTTAGTGCAGAAGCAGTATATTTTTGACATAATCTGCTGAAGAGGAGAGAAGTAAAAGACATCATTTCTCATTTGTTTCAGTGGTCATTCTGGCCCGAATCACGACATTCACACAGGTGGAATTACTTCCTCTTCTAAAATTTAAAAACTACATGTATTGCTGAAAAATGTTAAAACCAAACTTACTGTTGTTACACTGTTCATTCCCATTGATAAAATTTTCTACTAGTAAAACTGTATGTGTATTTTGTGTTTGCATGTGGTGTTGTGGGTTGAATGGAATACTTGAGTATGAGGAAATCGTGTTGATAAATCACTGCTAGAGTTTGTACATCAACATGCATGTTGCAGCTTGGTTTTCATAGCATTCCACTAACAAAGATCAGAGCATTCCTTGCTTTTTCAGTACCTATTAGCCCTGTTTGGGAGTACAACACATCTGCATATCTCTGAAAAAAAACAGAAGGAAAAGAAAGCCTAGACTGGTAAGCAAGCTTTCGGTCTTTATAGTTTTCTGAAGGTGGAATACATTTGTTGTTTAATATTCATTTACAGAATATTGTTCTCACCTGGCTTTTTGCAAAAAGAGAGATAAGTAGAGGTTGGCAAAATTAGCTGGAGGTAGAATTAGCTTGCTAAATCATTCCTCTTGGATTTCATTTAACCGCAGAAAGGACAACTGAGAGTTGGATTTTATATGAACTTTGAGGGAATGGTTGTCATGAAAGTGATAAACACGCCAGGAAAACATAAACAGTGAAAAGCAGAAGTTGTCTTCTTCAGTTTTGATGTGGTTTGATATGGTGTAAACATGGTAAATTGTGAAGAAAAGTACCATTGAGCTATGGAGAACTTCAGAGATTGTGCAGAACTTTATGGTACACACATTTAAAACAGATAACAAGACACAGCCTGTTGCTTAGCTTTGCCTGAATAACACAGTCCAAGAAAACACCAGAAAAATAGTCTTGACAAGTTAATCCTCTTAATTGGCATGCAATCCAAGTCATCATATCATGCATATTAATATTTTTGAAGAATAGTGGAGGCCTGTTTCTCAGTTCACTTCTTTGCTATCAATGCTATCAAGAGCTGTTGCAAACAAACCCAACAATATTGTGTAGATGTAAAAATGTGCAATCGATTCAGGAACAAGGCCCACTGTGCTTACAGTTGTTCACAGAAGCTGTAATTAAGTACTTCCTCTCTTCTTCATTATTCTCTACTACATCTTTCCTTGTACAGTCATTTATAAAGTGAGAAGTGCCAATTATATATTTCATATTACAAGTGTTTATAACTGTAATTATTTTCTGCACACTTTCCACAGGAAAAGATGACTACCTAAGCTACAGATTCTGGAGGTCATTTTGACTGAGTAAGGACTGTAGCATTTGAGTGTCAATCAAAACATTTTCTAGAACTGTAAAGGGCATTAAATTGCTCTGGAGATATCTTCCTTTTTATTCTTGAAAGCATGTCCTGTCTGAAAGACTACTGTGACCAATGACATAAAACATGGTCATACTTATAAAGTAGGTGTGAAAGACAGTTCTCTTGGTTGGGACAAAATTTTTCATGATGTATCATGCTGACTGATGATACTAAAAGTAAGGACAAAAGTAGCTAATATTTTTCAGATAAAATGTAAATGTAATTAGCTTCTTCCTAAGAGTAATTTTTTGGATGGAAATAAACTATCTTTTTGGACCATAATTAAATGAAATATTAAATTTGTAATACAACATTTTAATGGTTTATTATCTCCCAAGACAATATTCAAAGTGACACCAAAGGAGGTTTTACACTGGACGTTAGGAAGCATTTCTTTACCAAAAGGGTGGTCTGACACTGGAACAGTCTTCCTAAAAAGGCTTCCTAAAAAGTGTTGAAGAGACATTTGGACAATGCCCTTAGTAACATGCTTCACCTTTTGGTCAGCCCTGATTTGTTCAGGCCATTGGACTATATGATCATTGCAGGTCATTTTCAACTAAACTAGTCTATTTTGTTCTGTTTTGTTCTGTCCTGTTCTATTCTAAAGATCAGGCATATCTTCTTTAATCATGTTTGTGCCATCAGCCATTTTTGGCTTCAGTTTGTAGAGAATGTGTTGTCACACTTGGAGAAAAAACTTTCGTTTATTAATATGTCTGGAACTGTAATATTTTGAGAACCTTGAGCCTTGGAACCATCCCAGGACATTCAGCTAAGAAAAAAACTTACTTAAAGACTAACAAAGAGTAATCAAACAACAGATAAGGACTGAAATACCATTGGGTGGTAACAAGGCAAACACTAAAATCAATTTTTGACGGACATATTTGTATTTTCAATACCTGGTAAGAAGCAATTATTAAGCATAAAAGAAAGTGACAAATATTCTGCAGAAAATCCAGGCTTAATTTTGTTTTCAAGATTTTGTGTAAATACATTGATTACTGATCTCCCATAAAACAAAATACTTGTTTAGAAATGGTGCTATATATCACTGAAGAAATATCTACTCTAAATGATCAAATATGAATATTAACTATACCATAGAAGAGTGTATGAAGTAGTGAAATGGCTACACAAAAGACTGCAACTGTGAGCTTGTTTCTACGTTCATTATCTATTGAGCAACAGAATGAAAAAAAAGTTATTTTGTCAGGTGCTTTTCTTACCAATAGCAAATTTAAGTTACATTCCATTTTCTTTGGAGGAAGAAAACAATAGAATTTGATGGGCTTCCACACCAGATATATTGAGAAAACAGAACACTTGTGAACTATATATGCAATCCAAAATGCTGTAAAAAAGTTTCTGTGTTACAAATTTTGCATTTGTAGAAATGCTGAATTTTCATTTGCTGACTGAAGGAATGTGATTTTTTTGTTTGCTTGTTTTGTTACCTGTATTACTCATTCTTTCACTTTGCTTATTAATTTTGTGGAGTTTAATTTTTACCAAAGCTGGTATCACACTAACAAGAGAAGCACCTGTGTTTTGCTGGGTGCTCTGATTTTTCCTAGCTCTCACTCCAGCATATCTCACCCTCTGCACATCTGATGCAGAGCTGGAGTCCTCTGTCCTCCTAGTATGCAACATCTTAGGTGACAGAGCACCTGACGTACCCAGAGCTCTGCTTTGGCACCTTAGGTGGGCTAGGACAAGCCCATCATTGCCAGTAGCTAGCCATGGATCCAGGTGCTTCACTAGTGTAAACATGGAGACTGAGTCTACCCTGAGGAATGGTGTGGGAGGTGCGTTAGTATATGTTCTACTTACATTATCAATCCTAAATAGCCCAATAAAATGGTATTAACAACAAAGACCTTCTGTTTGCTTGACTATATAGAAATACTTTATGAATAAATCATTACTGTTCATGAAAAAAACTGCTTAGAAATACTTCTGGAATAAATCATTCTTTCTCACTAATCAAAGCAGGTGTTTTTTTTTTTTTTTTTTCCTAAATGGACATGTGATTACTAATGCAGGAAATGTTTCACTTATAATGATAGTTGTGATTTTTATATTCATTCATATATGTACTATATGTATGTTGCATATATATTTTACATGTGTAGACAAAACCCATGTGAAAGACACATTTTCAAACAAATTAAAAAAAAAATAATTCTTATTTTGACTAATTTAGGCAAGCAGTACACTGTATTCACTGTCTGAAGGTGATAACCACATAAGGACAGAAAACATCGCACAGTCCTAAAATATTTCACCCTTGGTAAGCCTGAACTGTTTTTAACACCACAGAGGTGAAACACAAGCTTCCTGTGAGTGTGAAAAATCCTGCATCTGCAACCATCAGCACAGCCTGGAAATCAGCTCTGCTTCCTTCTTTAAAGAGGTAATCACAGCGTTAAGCAAAAGAGAATATATAAGGAAGGCCCATGGAGTGTGGCCTAGCTACCCACAGCAAGTTAGGTACAGCCTCACCTTTCTAAAGTGAATGTTGTTTCAGACTCTTACAGACAAACCAGCTGGGATAAAATAACAGCTTAACTGGTTTAGCTAGTTCTGTTCCATTTAGAGTGAAAGGTACAGTTAACACTCATGTATGAAAGCTTAATCTTTTTCTCTATTTTTCCAGTCCTATCATGCTCTGTACTTTTTTGCCGGTTGTAGAATTGCAAGCAGCTCATACTAAAAAAAATACCAAGACATTTTAAAAAGACAGCACTGGGGATGTCTGCCCCACCTCTCTGCTGGCGGTTGCCTCCCCACAGCTGGGTCACACAGGTGGATGCGAACCAGTTCCTCAAGCACAGCAGCTCACTGCCTGGTGTGTTAACGTCAACCAATGTTGATGTTGGTTAATGCACCCAACTGTGAATTACAGCAACTGAATGCTGGCCTGATCTTGCTGACTCTGTGAGAAATCTGAGGGGGGGAAAGAAATTCTTACTTCTGTTATCTCATGCCGTATAGGCCATGGAGGTTTCTCATTTTTTCCCACCATGATTTTTTGCTGATGGGCACTATCATTCTCAAACCTGTGACTGAGCAGGTTCGTGCTGGAGCATTTGCCATCCTAACACAGAATTATGTAGGATGAGGTTTACCAAACCAGGGCAAATGAGAGAGAAACAACAAAAAATAAATAGCAATTCTTGAGCAAGTGCAGAGTTCATGCTAGAGTCACAGCTTTTAAAAACCATACTTGAGAAACAGAGAAGCAAGCCGCATCCACAGCAGGAACGGAAGACCTTTCCATGAAAGTGCTGTGTGATGTGATGGGAAATAAGGCTAAGAAGGGGAGTGGGCAACACTCTACCTCTGAGATCTATGTTGTCAAATTGTTCCATTTTGTTGCCACCAACCCTTTCGGCCAAATTTTTAGAGTGCTGGGAAATAGGAAACCTGAACTCAAATGCTAACTGAAGTGAATTTTAGTCCTTACCAAAAACATTTTGGGTAGGTATTAAAAAGAAACCGCACACTGAACATGTTACTTGGTATCTCTGCATGAGAGACAGCATGTAGCCAAGCAAAACCACATTCCCCTACTTTTCAAGTCTCTTAAAAGTTTTATTGCCCATTAAATATCTGTTTTCTAAGCCTGACGTTGAAACCACAGCACTATAAACATTATTAACAAACGCTATTTGAGGTTTTGACTGAAACCTCACTGAGCTGTGAGATTTGTTGGACTTTCTCAGAGAATCAACCATGACTCTGAGCACAAAAACAAGCCTGGGTGATGGTAAGAGTGCAAGTATCGTGTTCCTGGAGCTGAACACGGGCTTCTCCCTTGTGGAGAGAGGTGGGTAATGCCCCCAACCCGGGATGTTGCTTTGGCTTCACTTCTCCCAGGCAAATCCCACACCTGGGACTCTGCATGGTGGAGCCATTGTTACTAAGCAGAGGGTACGAGAAGAAAGGTTCACTGCCTTTTTTGCAGTCTTCTACTCAAAGCCTTCTGGTATCCAGGAGATCAGAAAATCAGTTTTTTTTCCCTCCTTAGAAATGTGTTTTTTTGGGGTTTTTTTGAGATATAAATGGACAAAAAAGTAGAATTAATTTTAAAATGTTCTATTAAGCAGAGGTGAACTTTAATGTGCTAAAGCAGCTGTATTTTTTTAAATCACTTTTTAAACATTTTATTCAAGCCTAGTATGGAACTCTCTAAAGCTGACATTAGAGAATTAAATATGCTCTATTTCTGATACAGCCGTACAAAGGCTTAAGTGAAGAGAAATACATGCATAGTCATGTCTCATATCTGGAAATAATATGTATGTATATATATGTAATAATTGCCAGTATATTTTATTTTATTTTATTTTATTTTTTGTGTGTAGGAAAACTGTTAGTGTATTTTTATCAGATGCAGTATAATGTGGTCATTACATAATGATCAGAAAATCACTAAAAGGCTGCTTCTACCTGCTTATAAAGCACTCATTTAACTGAAACTCCTGCATAATATAGAATGAAAGGGATATTTGTTATTCTAAATTAATCTAGTTCATAAACATTTTATTTTTGATGTCAAAAAATGTCAAAAAGTGTAAAAATTGTTACTCTTTGAATATGTCAATATTGAGAGAAAAATGAAACTGAAGTGCCCTCATCTTCAATTTCTCTTTGGGCCTACAAGTTAACGTGACTTCTTCAACAGTCTAAAAAGATGAAAGAATTACAATTCACAGGAACCTGCCTGATGATTTATCCACCAGTGAGATGGTTACCTCTTAGTTATATCAACAGCATCAGTTCAGTAAATCTGAATATTTATATGAGGAATGTGACTGAAGCAAGTTAAACAGCCCAGCTGTACAAATACATACTGATGATATTGAAGAACTATAGATAAGAAAAAAATAGCACTCACAACAATGTACTGGGTCTATTTCATTAACTGAATAGACAATGGTCTGGTGAATGCTTCAGTTCAGTGGGTAAGGAGACCAAGTGCCCAATAATTTAGTATGAGAATAATTTTCTAATTGTCCTAGAGCTTTAATACACAGTAGGTATGAATTTCTTTTTTTTTAATTAAAAAAATAATAATGGAAGCTATTGTTGCTACACAGGCTGCAAGAACCAAAGTCTTATTTCTTGACACTTTTCATAACCTTGGTCTTTCCCATTTGTATTTGCAGAACTTAATGAAGGAAGAAAACTACAACATTAAGTATGAGGGTAGAAACTGTGTTTTAATTTTTCTAAATTACACAATCACAAATTCATCCACTTGGGATGTTACATTGGCATAAACAAGAGAAGAATGTGGCTAAATCTACAAAATGGCAAGCAAATAACCAATTAATTCTATACCATTGTAATTCTGATTGCACATGTAAGATAGACAGAGAGGTTCAGAGATTTACCCAAGGCCACAGGAAGAGCTGGAAATGCATCAAGGATTAAAATGAAGGACAACCAGATTATCATTCAGTCCACGGTTCTTGTAGACTGTCCAGGAAAGACCAAACGCAGCCAGAGAATAGATAAGAACACTTGACCCTTTCTTTTATTTAATAAAACTTGTCTGAAAAATGGAATTATGTATAAAAAAAATAATAAACACACATGCCATAACTGATTAATTTGTTTTATTTTACAGTCTTTGACAAACGTGTCTACTAAATAGGTCAGGTAAAGATTCTGCCCTGTCAGCACACTGATTGTTGTACATATTGTTCTGATGGCATCAAGAAAGAATGTGTCATTGAGTTGCACCTTTTATGTGAAAGAAAGAAAAAATAACAAAACCTAAAAGTGATTAAACCCCACCAGAATGAACAATGGAGAAACATAATTGAATGGTGAGCCTTAACATCTATTGTTACTATATATATATGAGAAATATATACATGTATACACACATACATATAGATTTGTTGCAGTATGTATGCAAGAGTGAAGATTTTATCGCCTGCAACATCAGGATAATGCATAAACTCTATAACGTGGTTCTAGCTCTATAAAGACAGATCAAAGATTCATCCCAGGTGTGGCTCTGGAGTTTCATTGCTCAAGGCTAATTATTCACAAAAAGTCCCCACCCTAGAGAGTTGTCTAGCAGGTTTATCTTTTGGCTGGTAGACGTTTTAGAGAAGACACTACCTAAGCTCAGCTATTTTGTATGACACTCTGCAGCATCCAAAACAATTTCACAGATTTTTATGAGATATTTGACAAAGTGTAGCTTACACGTGAATGTAGTGTTCTCTCCCAGAAGCAGAGAGGAGTTTCCAAGACTTTCAGCTCATGCTGAGCTCTAATTAAAACCAGTTTCAGTGAACAGACAAAAGCACATACCACAAAGACTGATGAAACTTTTAACTTCATAAAGGGCAAACCTATTGAAACCACTTACTCTGAAGATGACCAAAATATGGGAAACATACACTACACACAACAAAGTAACTCCATTAAGAATAAAACTACTATCATGATAGTTTAAAATGTGACTGTTAGAGACCATTTTTAAAGACAGCCTCTACTTTACTTGCTTAGGAGTCATGAACTCTAATCAAGACTGCTCTGATCTGTCTGGAAAGAAATAAAAAAATATTTATCACAGTCATCTGTCCTTGTCATAGCTACAAGGAGGATTAGCAAAGAAAAACAGTAGCACTTTTACAGAGACAATAACTCTATCCTGGGCACCAAGTCAAAGCTAAAGAAGAAGAGACGATGCTGTTTCTTGTTGCAGTGCTCTGAATCTGTCAAATGTTTTCTTCTGGATTTGGTTTTGATGGTACACCTGGACCATTTAGAGAAAGAACTCTATAGAAAACATTAACCTTATTTCTCAGTAGTAGCAGCTATTTTATTAAAATTGTTACCAGTATTTTATCCAAACAATCTACTTTTCCCTAACAGCTGAATTGCGGGGACACCGGTTCTGCCTGCCTCTGCTCTCTTTTGAACCAGATTTATTTTTTCTCTTCTCTGCCCTGGTATTTCTGTATCTACCTGTTAGAATTGTCCTGACAGTACTGAAAAGTCCCATCATCTGTCACATACAGACTTTTCAAGAGGTAAGGAAGCTAAACAGTCAATTAGCATGAATATTTGAGTTTAACAATAAAAGTTGAGATTCTTACTTAGTAAAAATTATCCAGGAAGACAATGTAATTTCCACCTGACTCAGAAAGGAGTAACAATTTCACACAAGAGGACAACTGAAGAACTTTTCATATTCCAATAGTATTACAAACATCAACAAATTCATAAAATATATTTGTAAGGAAGGTGTCATTATGCATGTTTTGGGATGCAATTGCTTTATTAGAGGAATGAGAAAGATACATGAATGATTATGTGAGCTCTTCCTGGTATCAGGAAAACTGAGTTTTCAGTGCTTTGCTTAGACCACTATACTACACCTGCCAGAAAATATTCATCCACTCATTAAGGGCTATCCCTGCATAGAGAGAGGCTGACTGGGTCACTGAACAGGATGCTCTGGTATGACCACAGGCCACCAAACACTAGTTTCCTCTTAAAGGCTGGTAGGCAAGTATCCTCTTTCCTTCTGTAAAAACAGTATTTTAGTCAATTAAATTCATTAGGTGGTTATAACTCCTATGAATAGGTAAACAGAAACCATTTCTCTGTTTTGTGGCTTCACAGGATTCAGCCTTTCAGGAAGTAGGAACCTGTGTTGAAATGTCAATGCATTTGATAACTTTGATACCAATGAGAAAGCTTTGTATGACTTTTTAGCAGAGCGAAAATAAAGCTGTATTAAGTTAAATAACACTTTTTCAGGAAATTCTGGTTCCAGGTGTGATTATCTTCTTTGCCTAATTTGTGCATGTTGTTGGCTATTTGGCTATTAGAAGATCACAAAAATCGTTTACTTCATTTAAACTGATGAACTCATTTCTCCCTTAGGTATCATCTATGAGCTGTGTAATTGGAAAACTATTATATTACTGTATTTCGGACATCACTTTCTGTCACTTTCTGAGCAGACTAATGTATCTTTTTTTTTTCAGTTCAAGAGTACAATGCAGAAGAATTCAAACAATAATAGTGTAAGTAGCTTAATCTTCCTGCTGTTTTTACATATGTATTTATGTAATATATGTACGTGCTCTCCTCACTATGTTACAGCTGGGCTTATGGCAAGAACGTAGTTTTCATGTCCTACAGAAAACAATAGTTCAACAATATTCTCCATCATGTCATCATGACAATTTTTATAAGTGACAGCAGCTTGGAGGAGGAAGCAGAAGTTACCTGGGATCTTAGGAACAGGTGCAGGAGACCCTAACAAACACAGTCTTGGCATAGATGGAGAAATTATGTTATTTGAAATAAATAAGATCTATGATTTGAGAACTGTGAGTGACATGATGCTTAAGATGGTATTAATTAGGGAAATCAGGAGGTCTCCTAGCAACAATGTAGTCAGTTAGTATGGATTTTGATGACCACCTGCAATCCCCAATGGGTAAAATGCAAAATCTTGTGAAGAAAGCATATGTATAGTGGTCTGAAATTTGACTACAGACTATTAGTTATTCTATATTAGATATCAGTACTTTTCGGTAAAACCAAGTCACTGAAAAAAGTGTGTCGGAGTACTCTCTGTCACTTGATGTTGTACTATTAAGGAAACCTTTTTTGTCACTATCTAATAGAAACAGGCTGGTCTAATTTGTAATACATGCTATGTAAGGAAGCTAGGTATAAGCTATGTGACCTTGGACTCAAATACATGTGGACTTTCATAGATTGCATGCCTGGTAACTCTACTCAGATGGGTGGGGATTAAGTAAATAGTGTTTATAATAGCTTATGCATTATTTAATGTAAATAGCTCCAAATAAATAGCATATAAAACAGCATAAAAAGATGAGAACATTTGCTAGTGATGTTGTCCACATCACGTGTATCACTTTGTCCTCTGGGAAAAGGGAAATGAGGGAGAGAAAGACGGCAGCAGAAAGCTCTTCCAGGGACACAGTGCCTCCTGAGGGTACCCGGAGGTGAGCTGGAGCTCACTGGCCATGCTTGGCTTGGAGATCTGACCTGAAATATTTGTAACGCCAGTATGGAAATAGCAGCAAGGAGCTGATGTCATGCATAAATGTGTGAACATGTGTAGCTTAGCTGTGCAAACATGGAATTGGAGGCAGAAAATCAGGACATGAGGAATTTTGTAGAATAAATGTGACTGGAGATTTCTAATTTTCTTTTAAAGCTGTGTATTTTGGAGGGGAGAGGAGGTAAAAGAAGCACTGCAGAAAGAGATACTGGTTTATATGAACATGCGGTCAGTTTTTTTCAGGAACTTGGCAAGAATTTAAGAAGTTAAAGCTGCTAAATAAGAAACAGAACGTTAATTTTTTCATGAGCTTCTGCAGATGACACACCTTCTTTTAACTGATTATTATACAAATCATGAACTACGAAGATAATTGCTTCCCTGGCCAAATGACAAAGGAATTCTTATTTCCAGTATATGCTCTGTTGAATGCCGAAGGCATTGTACATGCTAAGGCTAATGCTTTGCTGTATAATAGGCACCTACTGATTAGTAGTTCTCAAGCTTAATTTGGTTACGGTATGATAAATTAGGGAGTGTCATTCTAAGTAAAACTGACATAATGCTTTTTTCTACTAGAACTAAAATAAATCTGTCCTTCCAATACAGCACCTCCAGAAAAGTTAATTAGATTAAAATTAAAGCAACTTTTGCGTTTAATGTGTTTGACAATTTAAAAAATGATCATGTTTAAGTGCTATGCCTGTCTAATTGTTTTCTAAAGTTACATTAAGCAACATGACCACCGGGCTCATGTGTAGCTTCTTTGTATATATTTCTCCTCAGGGAAATTATGTTGTTTTTTTCTTTACATTCTACTAATGTTTTTATTTTAAGAAGCAAAGAAGACTGCCTTAAATGATTTGTCTTCCATCGGGGATACACTCTATTCTCTAGTTTGAACCCCAGCAAAGGGGAGGAAAGTAAATAAATTTACCTGGGGGAGGTTTCTGAGATAACTGATGTTGGAGTGTGACTGTAAAGGGAATAGACGATGATTATACTGGTGGTGTTTCACTGGTAACTGAAGGTGAGAGACAGCATAAGGTCTGCTGCTGGGATGAGGGTGGGCTCTGTCCTTTGGAAAGTTTGTAACAGAGAGAGGGAAGTGTTTTTACATCCCTTGGACCAATGTGACTGTCCAGCAATCAGCTCAGGCAGGAAAGAACTTTCTGGCTGTCATTTTGTCTGGCTATGTAGTTCTTTCTTAGGCTTTGTAAAGATCATAAAGGGGTTCTGAATCTTTATGACACGTCATAATGCCTCATAAAGAGGTTTTGAACCCTTGCCAAAAAATACCTCTGTGACTTAAATCAAGTTTTCCCTTGGAAAGATAAGCTATAAAGCTTAGGATCCTTTGAGACTGAGGCTGTGAAGAAGGACAAGAATTTGGGAACTGGGTGCAGCTTAATCTGGTGGATTTGTGCAGCCCTGTGTCCCTAAATCTCCAGCAGGCAGGAATCTGTGTTGAGCGGGCAACCACAGTAAGACCCAGAGGTCTTCTCAGCTGAGCAGATGCCCAGTGGATCTTCTAGGACCATGCACAGCAACTTGTTATAAAATGTTTTGAGATTGGTGGTTTTACACTTGGTCACCTGCCCTAGATAAGCTCTGAATATCCTCACTAAAGCATAAGGACAAAGAGCCAAATTGCCACTAGAGATATGCAAAATGCATGCCAGAGCAAATACATGAAACATGTCAAAAATATTTGTGCAGGCAAACAAGGGACCTTAGGCATCAAAGCAGTAGGAGGGAGAAACTTTACACCATCCTTTGTGATAGGTTTGCACTGTGCTGTTCATGCAGGAGTAGTTACCAAAGACCAAAGGTCACATTTCAGCAGTAGAAAAGAATAGTGTATTCACACATATCCTTATTATTCCCGTTCAGCTAGAAGATAAACATAACTGTTACTTATGTATTTACTGATTCTGTCTTTATATTTGTGAAACCCTGCAGTCACTACATGACAGACTCCACCTTAAATTTAATATCCCATGAGGACAGTAATATTCATAGGATGAGGAGAAGGTGACTCTTATGTGTTCCTACCATTACTAGCCTAATATTTTAAGAAAAATAAAACTGACTATTTAAATCAATTATATTCCTGTAATGGAGGTAGTAAAGGATGTCATATAACTAGCACATATGTCTACATATTTTGGCTAGACTTCTTTAAATGGCAAGCATCATCTTAGGGAATATATTAAAGAATTATTTGGAGGCCATTAATAACTACGTTTAGTTATTAATAAATGAGTTATTAAAAATGTGAATAAAAAAGAAGAGGGAGGGAAAGAGACAAGTGCCCAAGTGATAAAAACATGTAAAGAAGAATCCTTTTCTAGATACAGAAGCACAAAGTGGTTGAGGTAGCAAGGGACCTCTGGAGATTGCCTAGTTCAACAATGCTCAGGCAGGGTCACAGCACGTTGCCTAGGACCTTAGTCTTATGCTAGCTACATTAATTTATCAAGAAAACATCCCTTAGTATTGGATATACTATCTATTTAACTTTCTGTAAGACTGGGAGTTATAGGGAGATGTTAGGAAGGATGCATCATCTACCCTCTCCAAGTTCACAGCAAATACCATTTGTCACCCTTTTCTAGATATGAAAGTACCATTACAAATGCTTAGAAAACTATCCAGATTTATCCATTAAGCAGTAAGACACAGATTCTACTGCTGACTTTAGAAACTTGGCATCTGGCTAAAAAACAGAGGACATGCATAATGAAGCCTAAGTAGCTTAAAGGCAGAAGGAGTCAGGATGTGATAGTCCCAGATGCCCACTGTCCCATGCATGGGTATGCAGCTGAGCTTTGAGGTGACCTGGAAATCCATACTGACCTCCTGCCACCCAAATCACCACGCTGATTTAAGTTGATTCCTCCATCCTTCACTTTCAGGCTCAAAGTTAACGGAAGCCAGTGAAGAATTGCAGTGATTGAAGTATTTGTTAGTGTTTGAAGAAGGAATGGATGGATCAGGAAAGGTTGCAATGAATAGGAAGGGCAGGGACAAATTATTGTTTCAAACAAACAAAAAGCCTGTGTAGAAAATAAACAAACAAAACTTTGCACCTATATAGCATCTTGAAACCACAGCACTCCTCATTGGAGAGATGTGAGTTGGATCATCTGAATTGGATGAATTTATCATTCTTGACAATACAGAAATGAAACAGGAATCAACCCAGTCATATATGACATTCTGACAAACATGTAAAAAAAAATCTACAATTTTGTTACCAGTACTGCTTTATTCACAAGTAAATAATTGTTCAGGTCTTCCAAAAGGCCAAAACCTTGCTTCTCAGTATTCTACTTACATGGTGAAAACAGGACATCTCAAATGCCCGTCATCTGCCATCAGAAATAATTACTGATGCAATTTGTTTAAAGTATTCTGTACCTAGGAACAGAATAATGAATTGATCCTTACAAAAGTCAATAATTTATTTGTTTTATGTATCAGAATGTTGCACAAAATCTGTTCAGCACAAGGGTGCCGTATTGCTTAAAATTTTGAAAACAAGCCTAGTTAGGAGAGTATCTATATGATGCCATGCGCTGTGTGTACTGATACCTGAAGTAGCACATGGGGTCACAAGCATGTAATAGCACCATGAAGAAACTCTGGGTTGGGTTTTGAAATCGCAGAGCCACTTTTCTGCTAATTAATCTGAATACAATGTCACACTGATACAGTTAGCAGTGCTAGCTCAGTACTAGTCCAGGGATTTCAGCTCCATTGCTCAGTACAGACTCCCCTGTAATGTTATGTATGTTACATTGTGTAGGTACTTTTGCGAGTTTCCTGGTTGTACATTCAATTTCATATGCCTCAAGCAGATACACGTGGAATAAATGTAAAAATAGAGTTTGCATAAAGGATCTGGAATATGTGCAAAATAAATTGGTTAATTCTACATCTGTTTCTTGGTCTAAGAAAGGTTGCTTGCAGAAACCAAGGGGTGATAACGCCAGAGAATAAATATTTTGTACCCATTCCTTCTTCCTTCATTGGAAGTTGAGCTGGAAGGTGGAATAAATAAGAGAAAACAAATTTCTTGTTACTGTCCATGGTTTGAGTGTGGGCAGGCTCAGCATGCTCTCCTGTGACTTGAAGTGAGACCCTGGATATCAAACTCTTCCTTCCCAGTTGGATCCCCTGTCAGAGGTGACCCCAAAGCTCAGCAGGGACTCAAGATCTCATAGCCAGCTTTCCTGGCCCAAACAGTAACAAAGCCATGAGACTTTGAATGCACATGAGAGAGGAGAAGGATTAAGGTGCTCTGACTGGCTCCTGGCCTTTTGGGCATCCAGCAACTGCCACGGCAACATCACTTTGCTGTCAGTCTTTTTGCAGAACAACCCTGATAATTGAACTGCAATCCAACCACAAAAGAGACATACCTGACAGAAAACCCAGGAGGAGGAATAGCATTTCCTGAAGTGACAGCAGTGCATACCAGAGGTGGAAAAGTAAGCCATGGAAGGGATGCTGACTATAAAACTGTACTACTATTCCCTTGACGCTGGCTTTTAAAACGCTTTCCTCAGTAACCTACCTAATGCTCTGGATCCCCAGCAGACTCTGCACTGGGACCTCTATCTGCTTCACCCTCTGAAAAATACGTTTTAATGACGACTGGCTTGAGTTTGAATTAGACTTGAGTTAATCTTGACCCAATATTCCAAGAAAGACAAATCATCCAAGAGTAGAGGACTATACTAGGACCCAGCTGATGTGAATCTTCATCTGGACTCTTTCAGCAGAGTCTACATTGTTGGACAAACCACTTCACAACTCTCTACCTTGGTTTCCTTCCCTGTAGAACTGGCTACAGACATTGCTACTCCGTGAGTTCTTTCAAGGGATTTTGGAAGGATGCCATTTATGAACAAACAGCAACAGTAAGTAACCTTGTATTGAATTTAATGGCTGCTCATCAATCACCATCACAATTTTCAGTGTGACTATGTGCAGTAATATCTGTCTTTAGGACTACTTTCACTCTCCTTTCATGAACAATGCATCAACATGCCTGTTTTAACTGTTCTTTCAGTGTTCAAAACAATTACCCCACTTTTTTTTTGTCTGCTTGGATATAAAAATGAAACAAAAAACCCCCAACCTGATCTAGACATAATTCGTTTGGGGTCTGGGAACACACCAGTGAGAAAACATGCAGTATTTCCTGATGTTTATCACCACTGGTCTCTCTGCTTCTTTTCCAATAAAGTCCACTATGATAGGCATGCATCTGACTGTGTCTGCACACTGCTTCTTCTGCTTATGTTATTCTATGCCTATCTGCCACTCCTATGTATAGATTTATCACATAAATAGCTATCAGTTAGTGGCACTCTGTGATCTAACCATAAGCTTTAATAGTTAGCTGTTCAAGTTCAAAAGTAACTTAATGATATTAGAAACAACAACAAAACTCTCCCAAAACAAGAAAACACAAACATTTAGCCAGTGCTTGACCTTGATGTGGTGCAAAAGCTCATGTGTTCCTATGGTCTGCTGCTGCTCCAATGCCAGCGAAGGTGCCAGCATGACACCGTGATCACCCAGACTAGACATATAAGGTCCAGACCAAGTCATGTGGCACTGGTCTTTCACTTTACCTGTAAAAAAAATCCAGGAAACTCAAAGAAGTTTTGGAAAGAACAAAAATAACAGGGTCATCTCATAAGGTTGTATGACCCTAACTATCCAAAAGCACTGACTGTTGTTTTCAGCATTCACATATCTTCAAACAGGAACTAGAAGACTGTTCCATGTGCTTCAAAGCCTTGTAAGAGATACAGTGGCTGGTAAAAGTTAGCAAACTTACCCTGTTAAACAACTATGGAGAGACTACAAAGCATTAAATGGGAAGAGGCATTTTAAAGGGTGTGCTGCAGTATTATTAGTAGTTATTAACAATAAAGACACCAGCAAGATAAAAAGTGTGCTCTTTCCAGAGAAACACATCAAGTAAATGTTACACCAATGAACATACAATAATATTGCAAAAGGATCTTGGACCGAAACCAGCAGTGAATGAAAGAGAAGAAGTGTAAAAATCAGCTACGTGGAATGAAAATTTTCATGGTATAACTCATGGCAAAGGAATGAGATTAATTCCTGTTGCCCTATTTAAAGATAATATTGGGACAAACACATTGTTTTCTCATAAATAGGTTCACAGACATATGTGATTTTGACTATCAAGCAGAGTGGCCCAAGGACATCTAATCACAAACTGGACTATTATCTGCAAGTCAGTGATACAAAATTTCTTTTGCATATTGACCTTAACTATTCATTTTCAATTAATCTATTTTAACATTTTTTTTATATTTTTTAAATAAATTTAGTGAGTTCTCACTTCAGATTTTTTAAAAAGTCATTGCATTAATCCATCCTACTCTAAAAGACGCTAGCACTTTTCCATGTATGAAACAAATACAAGCTCATTCTCTATGAAAAGAATATGAAATGTATGTCTTAATATCAAAATTTTGTTTGGAATTCAGGAGTTAAAGTTTCGTGGCTCTTCAGGAAAAGAAACGGGCAATTGCTCTCCTTTTGAGCTACCATCAGGTCAGCTGGAGCAGCAATAGGAAATGCTCCAAGGAAAAGGCAGAAATCGGCCACTAGAATCATAGAATCATAGAATGGTTAGAGTTGGAAGGGACCTTAGAGATCATCAAGTTCCAACCCCCCTGCCATGGGCAGGGACACCTCTCCCTAGAGCAGGTTGCTCAAAGCCCCATCCAACCTGGCCTTAAACACTTCCAGGGATGGGGCATCAACAACTTCCCTGGGCAACCCGTTCCAGTGCCTCACCACCCTCACAGTAAAGAACTTCTTCCTAATATCTCATCTAAATCTCCCCTCTTCCAATTTAAAACCATTACCCCTCGTCCTGTCACTAGACTTCCTGACCAAGAGTCCCTCCCCAGCTCTCCTGTAGGCTCCCTTCAGATCCTGGAAGGCTGCTATCAGGACACCCTGGAGCCTTCTCTTCTCCAGGCTGAACAGTTCCAGCTCTCTCAGCCTGTCCTCATAGGAGAGGTGCTCCATCCCTCTAATCATCTTGGTGGCCCTGCGTTGGACCTGTTCCAACAGTTCGATGTCCTTTCTATGTTGAGGACTCCAGAACTGGACACAGTACTCCAGGTGGGGTCTCACAAGCGCAGAGTAGAGGGGGAGAATCACCTCCCGTGACCTGCTGCTCACACTTCTTTTGATGCAACCCAGGATACGGTTGGCTTTCTGGGCTGCCAGTGCGCACTGCCGGCTCATGTTGAGCTTCTCATACCAGCCTCTGGAAAAGCTGATGGCCTTCCCCTGGCACCCACGCAAAGCTGCTGCTGGCAGTGGTGCCTCCACCAGCACTGTGATTACTTGTCAGCCTACTGACCTAGACAGTTTCCTGTTTTGCCTAAGCCTAAAGCCATCCCTGGATCCACATTCCCAGTTTGGCAAACAGCGAGAGGAGCAGGGATGACAAAAGCTCAGTGGCATTACAAGCAGGCCTCACATTAGACTTTTAGGTGCCGATGGGTCTTTGCTGGTGGTAACGTAATGATGAAGGAATGCAGCTACCATCAGTGGAGACACCAAGTGATAGAGAGGTGGAGAGGCTTTGGAGATCCTGTGTATGTACCTACAGTGTCAATTATTTCCCTACATTCTTTTCTGGCTGAAGCTGTAAGCAACTTGCCAGTGCATCTAGGATGAAAATTTTTTATCTAAAACCATTAATATCAAGAACACTGATTTCAGAATGAAATGAATGAAAACTGACCATAAAAGCATATTAAGTAGTACTTAATATTTCTTTATGTTTGAAAGTTATTGATGAATAACTGATCAACAGACAGAGAGAAGAGAGGACAGAAAATAAATTCTTCCTAAGGAATCCCATATTTCATGTAACCAAAAAAAAAGAAATAAGTTTTACTAATACTTCTGATCAGTTCTCAAACACAGACTTGCTCTAGATATCCATATTAATAAAAGCTTGTTCTCTTCCCTCTCACTCTAATATCCATCCAGTCCACGCTTAGAAGCACCAGTGACTTCTGGTGTCTTTTCCTTGCTCAGATGTATCCCGCAGGGCTCATATAAATCACTGCAAGGACCCACCTAGATGGAGCAATCCATCACTTTCTTTCCCAAACTTCTTCACTCCCTTCCTTTCTGCGCATACACCCGTTTCTGCTTCTGTTTTCTATGAGGAGCAAAGTTGAGAAGAGGAGACTGCTTTCTAGATAAGACAGAGACAGGAAAAGGCAGTTCATGTGACTTGGCTCAAGTAAAACCTGCCCTTCAGGGTCAATTCTAAGTTTCAATGTAGACAAATCTAGCCTTCAAATAGCATTCATTACATTGTGCTTTGGAGGGCAAAAAAGGCATGCATTTCCATGTGTCCTGTTTATATGGATTGCTAAGGCCATGCTGGAGTTTTTCCAGAGGTATGGGAAGACACACTGGAGGAATCTTCTCTCCAAAGGAAGCTTCCTAGGGTTTAGACAGCAATTTCAGAAGTCCTGGACAGTACCTCAGCTGATACATGAGCTGTAATCAATGCAGGGTTTAGCTCCAGGGATAGAATGACATGATCATAAAGACATGACGGAATGGAAAACAAAATAAGATGTAGAGACTTCAAATCACTTAGAAGTACTGGGTCACGCTGAGCTGGGCGATAGCCAGCAAAACAGCAACGGGACTACATTTTTCTCATCATCACTGTCCTTTCCCTTCTCTTATTCATTGCCTTCCAGTAGGCCCAATATGATAACTCGAAGAGCAGAAACAACATAGCTGTACTATTGCTTTCTTTCCCCCCTATTTGCTTAGTTGCCCTGTGGTTCAGTTTACACTGTAAGAACTCCTGCTGAGGTCCGTGTTTATCTGGCAGTTTCTGAAGCAGCAGAAACAGAGCAAGAGCCTTGATAGCCACAGGGCACTGGTAATGACTTAATAAAAACAAATGTTCATACATAGGTCAATATTTTCAAAGTATTCAGCCTACAGTGCTTCAAACCTAGCAGTAAATGTTCTGAAAAGTTGTTTGCACTCCTAACATTGTCATTTGGGTTTGAGAAAAGCTAGTCTGGATATGGAAAGACACATTATTAGAACAAGATCCTGAAAATCTCTGAGATGGCTCCATGAGGTCCTATTTGAGATCCCTGTAAGAGATTTCTTGACACAAATCCCACAGGTTTGGAGGAGGAGTGGAGTGGGTAGTCTCCATTTACCAATAAACTTTAAATATGTTACTCTCTCTGCTTTGGAACAGGGATACAAAGCTAAGCCTCTCAACTCCCAGCCTAGCGGGAAAACCAACAAGCTCCTGGGGAACCGTGCTTAATGTCTCTCCACAGGAGGTTAATATCTAATATCCTTGGGCACTCCTATGGGTAGTGCAGAAATAAGGCAGAGGATGAATTTAAATGCATATGCCCCACAAATAGAGAAAGTACTACAACATGAGTACTACAGACTGTGGGATTAAACTCTATCTTATGAAGAAGGACTGATTTAAAGATCTAACTCAAACAGAAGATTCAACTAGCAAATAGACAGTTTCTTAATCCTCTTGGATTTCCCTCCTGAATACTGCTGAGTAGTCAGTTTAGGTTTCTCCCCAGTATTTCAGGATCCTCACATAAAATCCTGAGCTTTGTACCTAAATGCTACAGGAAGATTTGGCATTGAATTTAAAGACTATGTTGTATAATGCTGGTGAGGCTAAAATTGAACATTAGCATGCTTTACACAACTTGTGTTACATGAGCATATTTCTCCTAGTGTTTAGGAACTGTTTGTAACTCTGCTGAGGTCAGCTGTTGAACCCATACTGAGTGCAGTGGTGTGAAGCCCCAGCATCAGGCTGGCCAGAGTTCTCCATTGATGGAGCACATCCTGAGGTGGGAGATACCTTCATGGAGACTATTAATAATAGAGGGCTCAGGGCCCACGGAGTCTTGAGGATTTAGCTGACACAGATCACAAAGTAAAGAAAGAGCAAATGAATTTCTCTCCCCAAGTGCTCCTTTCTAATGAGAGGGTTAGTTGAGCCTCATTTGACTAAAAGCTTTATTACAGATTGTGCACTAGCTATATCAGCCAGAAGGCAGGAAAGGTCTTCTACTTAGTTTCATATAAATTTCTGTGATTGCTGACTATAGGAATCTTTGCTGTTACCTGAAATGATCCCTTCTTGAAGAAGTAGTAGCAGAGTAAGACAGGTGACCACCAATCACTAGTGTAATACTTAGAGAGAAACAAAAAGGGGCACAATAAAGTTAAATATTTTATGAAGCAACACTTTAATTTTATAATTAAAAGGCATCATTAAATCGTTAACTCTTGATAAAAAGAATCAGTTTCCCACAGGCCAGCTTCACAAGGTAGAGCAGTTCAAAGGCCTGATCAGCTCTGGTTTACTCCCAGTAGACATCACAGTGCTGCCACCTCAGCTCTGACACAGAACAAGGACCTGTAAAAGTGGGGGCTATACTGCAGACTGCAGGCCTTTGAAGAAGCTTTATTATTGCCCTCACTTTGGCTCATGTCTTATATTCTTCTGGCATAATGTTGGCACCGCTCATGTTCATGCTATTGGATGATCCATAGCTGGACTTTGTGAATAGTAACTTTGGCATTGGGTCACATGTGCAGTATCAGTATATCATATAATTATTGCTGTGCTTCTATGCTACAAATTTAATTGTAAATGTCCTCATGGCCCTCATGCAATACACAGCAGGATAACTTCAAGGGATGATGTCGAGTCATTCACTAGATAAAACTGGATTGTTGTTAGCCCTTTCCTGGGTCACACAGCTGCAAACTGATTACAAGGAAAAGATGTGTGATTTCAACATGGTATCTCCCATACATTCATTATCATTTGTTCATTCCTTAACAAGGAATTAGTTTCGAAGGATTCATCTAAAGCCTGTTCAGCCCTGTCAAGTCACATATGGTGAGTAAAGGCTTGCTCACTCGTTTGGTCCCCCTCTTGGCCTATGACCTCACAGTGATGTCTCAGGTTTTAGAGCATATCAAGGCAACCTCTCTCTTTGTTGACCCATGTGTCACATGCAGCTGGCAACTGTTATCAGCTTTTCCCTGTGAACAACCTTCTGTGTAGGTCCTGTCATATCACAGGCTTTTCCAGCATGATGACTATATCTTCCAAAATCTGCTTGCAATACGTTCAGCAACTCGTCTTACCTCGGTGTTATTTATCTTCTTCTAAACAGATGCAACTTGTATGTGAGTTGGGAAGTAAATGTAATCCCGACTCCATTTAGTCAAATTTATGTCTACCTTGGAAAGCCAGACAAGCCTGGGGAGTGTAATGCGAATACTGAACTCTGTATAACACTGCTCAAAGTGCAGAGGGAAAATGCAGTACTTTTTTGCTGATTCAGTGCAGGGTATTTTGCATTGTTTCCTCCCAAAGCAAAGTGGACTTGTATGACAGACACTTACCGATTCATTCCTAGCTTATATTTTTCAACAATTCTTTTCATTGCTAATCTTTCATAAATGCATGGGTGGAGTACTCATGGCAAACCTGTTCAGCAAGAAAGAAACTACCACGTAGAAGATGTATAAATCTCCTCTACGCATTTAAAAATTGTAAGTGATGATGCATTATGGATTTTCAGAATGATTTCAAGAGTAAATTTTCATTAAACTTTTATTTGAAGAAAATGTTTTCTGTTGGCTCTAGATATTTCTGAAGAACTGACCCAATTTGGTGAGTTTTCTCAGGCACAGCATATGGGCTCTTATATAGAGAGTGTTGTGTCTGATTAATTCACCGGTCCGAAATAAGGAAGTCTAAGCTTTTGTTGCCTTGTTTAATTAATTTATTTCTTGCTGAATGCACAGGTTACGAGAAATATTTTAGTACTATCAGCAGTGTGGCAAAAGAGACAAATACTCCAGAACAGAAATTCATATGATTGGAATTGTGCACCTGAAGCATCTTTACATGGAATTACTAACATTTTCAGTCATAATGGTGAACCAACAATATTTTTTCTCTTTAATTTTCTAGGTAATGTATAGAAACAAATGAGCACTCATTAAAATATGTATTCTCTGAATAATTTTTTAAGCTTTTTGTGGAACTACAACTTATGCAGAACTAAAAGGAAAACAGCAAAAAAATTATTTCCATAGCTTTAATTTTGCAAAACAATCATGTAATAAATCCAAGAAACACAATAATGCCTAAAGGAAAAACACTCTTGTAAAATATAAGCAGCAACTGGTTTTATTCAAGAAAGACATGCCTATCATCTGGGCTGCATCAAAAGAAGCATGCCCAGAAGGTCAAGGGAAAGGATTCTGCCCCTCTACTCTGCTTTTGTGTGACTCCACCTGGAGTACTGTAGGCAGTTCTGGAGTCCTCAGCACAGGAAGGACATGGACCCGTTGGAATGGGTCCAGCGGAGAGCCACAAAGATGATCACAGGGTTGGAGAACTTCTCCTATGAGGTCAGGCTGAGAGAGTTGGGCTTGTTCAGCCTGGAGAAGAGAACACTCCAGGGAGAACTTATAGTGGCCTTCCAGTACCTAAAAGGGGCCTATAGAAAAGATGGAGAGGGACTCAGGAAGCACAGTGATAGGATGAGGGGTAATGGTTTTAAATTGAGAGAGGGGAGATTTACATTAGGTATTAGGAAGAAAATCTTTCCTGTGAGGGTGGTGAGGCACTGGAACAGGTTGCTCAGAGAAGTTGTGGATGCCCCATCCCTGGAAGTGTTCAAGACCAGGCTGGATGGTACTTCTGGCAACCTAGTGGGAGGTGTCCCTAGCCGTGGCAGGGAGGATTGGAACTCAGTGATCTTTAAGGTCCCTTCCAGCCCAAACCATTCGATGATCTGTTGAAACTTCTTTGTAGTGCTAAGTAGTGATACTATAATCAAGAAAGAATAGACTAAATCCTTTAAAGTCTTTTGTTTAGAATAACCTGATAAAATATCTACTTTTAAAAAAATTATTGTAATTTATGGGAGAAATGTCTGTTCCTTAAAGAAGACACTGAAACGGAATCATAATTACAGCACCTAAAAATCCTAAACTATGCCTGTAAGTCACAGTTCTAAGAGAATTCTAGCAATTTAGATAAAAAACAGAGTCAAATTCTCCCACAGACATACAGAAGGAGCTGATTAAGGATGGTTTCTCACCTGTCTACATTCCTAAATCACTTTCCAGATGTCTGGGATGAAATCCCACTAAATACTTTTTTTAATGACTGAGCAGAATATGAGAAAGGGACATGGCTGGTGTGCTTTTTCAGGGCGTGCTCTGTATACCTTGCACTTTTATACCGTATGACAAGTGGTCCTGGCTGGCTATCACCAGAACATGGACACCTTTAGGAAGCCATTGCATTGCTTGTTAGTACATTGGACTGCTCTGGTCTATTAACATCCATGACTCCCCTGTGTTTATGTCCCTGTTTAATGTATTTTATAATAAATTCCTCCGTGAGCTGGAACTGAACTGTTCTAGACAGCCTGTATTAGCATGACTCATTATTATCTAAACATTCAAAGGTAGAACTGGATCTATGTTGTCTGGTTTCAGCATAGTCAAACTCAGCTTGCAAACATATGCTTGCCTGGAGCTGTATCACTTGAAAACAAACTTGAATTTGCTATGCCAAGAGCAGTATTCATTAGTCAATCTGGAATTTCAAATCCTGACTTGTAATAGGAAATTGAGAGAATTACATGTTTTAACAAATGTAAACACTAAAATTATCTGAGAAATAGTTCTTCTGGTTATCAGGGTGCTGTTTTGTCGCTATATAATGAATGTTGCGTGCAGTCCTTATCCTCCCACCTCAGTAAAGGATATGGAAGACCTGCAGGAGATCCAGAGAACAGCAATAAAGATGATCAAAGGCATGAATTACTTCCATGGGAGGAGCGATTGCACAGGCTAGGAAAACAAAAAATTGAGGGGATCTATGATAAAGTCATAAAAAATGGGGAGTGGCATGGGAAGGGTGAATAGGCATCACTTGTACATTGTCTCAAGCAGAAGTAGTGACATCAGATGAATCTAAGGTGGTTAGTTCAAAACAAACAAAACGAAGAGGGTTTTTAATCCAGCGTGTATTAAAGCTAAGAGCTACTTGCAAAAGGGTTTTGTGAAAGTTGAAGTTTGCGCAGGTTGAAAGACAAACTGGAGTTGTTCGTGAAAGGAAACTCTGTAGGGTCACAAAATACATAGTGCTCATGAACTCCCCAAATTGCAAATAATCAGTCTGTTGCAATGTTTGGGAGGAGCATCATTATTTATTTGTCCTGTTTTTATAATTTTTCACTTTCAATTTTTCCTGTTTTGTCCATTGTTTTGATCTGACCCAGTACAGTTATTGTCAGGGTTTTTGTTTATTAACTAACACTGTGAATATTTATATAGTGCATCTATACTTTTTGGGTACATACCCAGTAACCGTAAGCTTGTCTCTCAAGATTAGTTCCCAAAGACGATTGCAGAAAATCTGTCAGAATATAAATATAGTATGACTTAGTATAGCATGGTTTGCGTTTAAAAATGAAGGAAAATGTAAAATACTAGTCAAAATATTTGGAGCTTAAACTTACATTTATACTTTTAAGAAGTCTTCCATTATGGTATAAAACATTTAAGAGATTTGAATATAGCTATGAAAATACATTACAGGATTATCTTTCACAGTTATATAAAATATATATATACATTTTATATGGTAAAATATATTCTTAAAATTCATTGTCTGCTTATAACCATATATTTATCTTTTTAAAACCGAAACCAATATGCGAAGTATGTAATAAAAAAAACTGGGAAGGGAGACAATTACAAGTTTGAGAATATGACCTGTAATACCATACTATTGGCAATTTTTGTGTGGACCTCTTTCACATTATTAGCTAGCTTGGAAATCTAGTGAAATATACTTTGTAATTGAACACGGTCTGAATAATTAAATATTAGAGTTCTGTATGAGTTACTCAACAATTTTGTGACTAAAAAAATCAAAATTTGGTTACATCTTAGACAGACCTCAATGAAACACAGTATAAAGAAGGATTGAGAGTGGTCAGGCACTGGAAGGGCCTGCCCAGGGAGGTGGTTGAGTTGCCATCCCTGGAGGTATTTAAGAAATATGTAGATGTGGCACTTCAGGGCAGGCTCTAGTGGCCAAGACTGCAGGGAGTGGGTTATGTTTTTGTGTGTGGTTAGACCTGGTGGTCTCAGAGGTCCTTTCCAACCATAACGTTTCTGTGATTTATTTGGATCTGGTGGATTTGCTTCACTTCTTTGGCAGGTGAAAAAACCCTTCTGTTGTAAGCAGAAAACTGGAGTGCTTGGACAGACCACAAAGTCAGTAGTAGCTTTAAACTCATGGCTAATGGCATCTCTCTGATCTGATGATTTCATGCTTTTTTAGATTTGGGATGGAAAAGGGGACAGATTACATGGACATTTTCTGAGTAATGCAAGTGGATTGTTGGTATGGGCTCACTGTCACAATAAGCAGGTTTGCAAAGGATATGTGAAGGCAGTCAGCAAACAGACAGATGTCAACGGGAAAGTTATGACATTTCTGCATAAAAAAAGCAAAGGGCTCATGCTTCCTTTGCTTCTTACTTTCTTTGAGGAAGAGGGAAGTATTTTTTTCTCAGTAACGATGACAAAAACTCAAGAGTAACAATCAGGAAAGGACATTTCTTCAATAGTAGTGGAATACGTGGGACTAGATGTCAGCTGAGCATTCCAACACTTTGCCACACAGTCAACAGCAGTTCCTTTCCTGGCGCTTCTTCTGTCACTGGGCTAGATAGCATGGGTCCCAGAATGACCCAGGGGGAAGCATGAAAGAAAACTGATTGGACTAATCAGAGATTCCCGAGTGCTCCAGAGGGCAATAAGGGGGACAAAACCGTGTATGAACCTCTTTGGGAGGTGCTGGAGGGAAAGGGCTGTTCACTGTTCACAGAGTCATTTCCCTAATGAGCCTCTTCTTTTCTAGTAGTTTGCTCGTACTAAGTTAAGATCCAGCCCATTTGGAACAACAACAACAAAAATTAACAAAAAAGAGAATCAAAAAGTAACAGCTAGCTTCCCAGTATCTTTAGGTAGGTTATGTTAGGTTGCAACTTATTTCAGCTTGCATGCAGACTTGTACACCAGCAACTCTGATGATAGCATAAAAGAAAAACACGGCAAAGAATCTGAGATACAAGTGGTTTGCTTTGCTATTAGTACAATAAATACAGTTGCTATTATCCAGCAACAGTTTTACTTTCTGATATTAATCCTACAGTGAGTGTCCTGTGCAACTCAGAAAATATCCTCTATTTTAGTCTTACCAATAATACTTTATAATCGACATAGAGTGATGGATTAATGCACAGTTCTGCCTGACAGCAATATTCCACCCTCTACAAAAAAAGGAATGTTCAAACACCAGAAATATAATTAACAACTTTTTCTAATAAAATTAGTTTTTCCTACATTACCTCACCATTTTCTGTGTTTTGTCATCCTGTCAAAATGGAAGGAAACAAAAAAAATCGACCAGGTGTAAATCAGTGCTCTGTCTCCAACTGCCAAGCAGAAAAAAATCTGCTGTCATCAAAATAAACCACAGCAACAAAGCAATCTCTTATTTTGTGTTAAGTACAGAAATTAGTGACTTTTAGGATAGGGGGAAAAGAGAAGGTGAAATAATCACTTGAAGGCAAAAATGAGCCTTACTCTCTGTGGGCGAAGTCTGGTGGAAAAGAATAAGAGATGTTGCCAGTAGCAGGTGGCAATAAGAGACAAAGGGATCGATTAGGAGACAGGTGATTAAGTGAGGCAGAGCAGATGTGCAGAATTGGGGTGAAGGGAACCAGACCTGCAAACAGACACGTAATTATGTTAGCACTGAAGGAGCCTGAGTTTAATACACTGTGGAAAAGGGAGCCATAAAATTATGTTGAGAGAAACAGCAATGATTTAAGAAGAAGACTTTGCAAAGTAGGTACATAGGTGACCAAACCTGCCTGAAAGTTTGAAATAAGGAATAAATGTGGCTGATTATACAAAAAGCTAATTCTGGGATGGAAACTCCCAGTCTGCCTCAGATTTAGCTAATGAGTAAAGAGAAAAGGAAGACGGAAATTCAAAACAACTTGGTAATGACTGGAAGACAAGCCAGATCATTGAACTTCTATTTAAGAATGCCTGAAATAGCACCAAATCATGGAAGTCAGAAGTGAGAAATCTTTACTTCTGTCTTCTTCTGGTCACTTTGATGCACCCCAGTTGTCAGGCTTTATGTCATTTCCATCACAGTGTTGAAAACTGCTATTCCAGGCTACTCAAGTCCTTGGGATGTAACACACTTACCAAGCCAGCCTCATCGAAATCAGAAACAGCCTTTTTTTCCTTTAGGAATCTCTGATTTCTTAAATTCAAACCTCTATTACCCTCACAGTCAGAAACCACACTTTTAGAGGAAAAACAAAAATTAGTTGTCTACCCTAAATCTAATGTTAGCCCAGGAGAACTGAAGTTCTTCAAGGACTGTCATGCCTATACATGTGACAGAGATCCTCTGAGCAACACCTTCTCTCTCACCTGAAAAGACTGTCTCTCTTTTCAAGACTACTATTTTATCTCTGGGGTCAAGGACAATTTTCTTATAAAAAGCTTCAGTGATTTGTGAAGAAAATATTTAATATTAAGAATAAAAAAAATGATTATTTTGTCTTCTTGTTTATATTTCTTTATAAAGCAGTATTACAATGAATCAGTGTCCTATTACAAAAATATTCTAATTGCTGAGCATACACCATTCCCACAAATTATAACAGAAATCCTATGGTCTTTTAATACACGTTTTAACTACCTCTTGTTATAGTAAGTAATAGGAGAGGCTTATTACAGTAACTAAGGAGAGGAACCTGTGTGTGTTCCACCCAAATGTGTACTACTTTTCAATGAATTAAAGCAATGTAAACAATGAAGGGATTAGTTTTCTGTAGTGTCACTGAGGCTATAATTAAAGGACATTGAACAACGTATCTAATTATTAGGAGATGGGAACTTGATAACTTTGGGTAAAGGACATCTCTGACGTTTTGCTTACAACAACAAGGAACTGGACTCAATGACCCTGTAAAGGTCTTCTACAGCTTAATATTATGAAAGTCAACTCTGGGCTGATCATTTTATCGCCATTTAGTCAGACTGCAGACAATGAGGACAAAGATTTGCTTAAATGTGTCAGCCTTTTAAATGTCAAATAGATATTAAGTGCTTATTAAATCCCTGGCATTCTTTGGCTCTTATGAAAAGAATTCAATAGTCTCATCAGGCTATTTAATCACTGAAAATATATCACTATTATCCTGTACTACCTTAAGTTTATTGTGTTCTCCTTTTCCCACATTATTGTTCATTTCCCTGCCTAATAATAAATTTACAAACCAGTCAAGTTTGTATGCTCTTGAATCTACATTTGTTGTATGTGGGAGGAGTACAACTGGAGCTCCACTGGACTGAGCCAACGGTCCGTAGCTAGTGTAGGATGGTTTACAAGACTAAGGTTCCTATTTTAAGTGTTTTAAAACTAAAAACATTAAGTATGAGGCAATACAAGTATAATTCCAGATCAGGATAGGTCTCTGAGACATTATTACACAGTCTTGCAAACCAATAAAATATTCAAGCCAGCACAGCCTTGGAAATATTCTTGGATACACAAATTGAACATACGTGATTGACATTGGCCAGTGAATGTGTTTTGCAGAATGAGACTGTCTGAAGAAAGACAGCATTACAAATATTGACAGAAGGAGAAAGGTGCTACATGAAGGGATGGTTAACTACAATTAATTTAAAAATCCTGCTGTGCTGAAGAAGGCTGGTAAAGTATTTATGCCAGGTGACAAACCAGGCACAGTGCAACTTACCTCAGAGATGCCTGCCAATATATGCTAGCTGAAGAAATTTCATTTGATTGGGTGCGTTTGCCTTCTGGAGTTTACTGGTGAACAGAATCAATGTAATGAGCAGAAAGAATTAACCTCCTAAATTTTATTACCAACAAAGAAAAAACTATAGGACCTTTTTTTTTTCTTTTTTTTTTCCCCTAAACCATCATACTAATATCAGAGCTGAGAAGTTTGGTAGGCAGGAAGCCTGTCTTACCATAGCAATTTTGCACATACTTTTTTGTTTTTATTTCTGCCTACACCAGTTAATCTGCATGAATCGACGCTGAATGTTATTTGCTGCTATTAGCTCTCTGTCTTTATGAATTATCTAGCATTATTTTAAAATGGCAAGAAAACCTTTCAGGCATGATATGCAAAATGAAAATCCTATTTAAACAGTGGTATGGATCTTTCCCACAGTCTGATTAGTAACAACATGTAGTATTTGGAAAAAAAAATAAAGAAAAAAAGAATGCTTATGACTAATAAAATGGTTGGTATGTCTGCTGACATTTGATTCTCACAAACACTATTGGTTTTTTGTATTATGGAAGCACCAATAATGCAGAAAGTGCTGTAAAACCATAAAAAAAACCCAAACCAAACCAAACCAAACCAAAACACAAAACACCCATAATATTTCCACTGAAAAGCTCTGGAGACTGTTGATAAACAAAGTAATGACAGCAAGATGGTCAGAGAAAAATCTGTGGGGAGTTTCTTCAGAGTTCATTTCCTTTGGGAAATAGTCTTTTTATGTTTAAGTAAGAGGGCATGAATGACAGCGACAGCAAACGCATGAAAAATGTTCCTCTCAGAGAGTTTCTGACTTTTACTGCTTGTTGCTTTGAAAAGGGAAAACATAAATGAATCAAGTTCCATCTTGTACAGAAGATAAGGCTCTTGAAACGATCACAAAGAGTAGGAGGTGTTGACAAGAGATATCTACACGAGTGCCACTGGGAGAACTCGTATTGCTATTTGATTTGGACAGTGATAGGGAAATATAATTTTCTTCATTATTATTCAGACTAATTCGGAACATTAGTACAGACCAAAAGTAATTGTTGCAATTGTTTAAAATAATCACGCTCTGTTTTCTGATTATCCAAAGGTTTTCGTGATTATTACATGGGGAAGTCAAGAAGGTAACCTCTTATGTTGCAATATCTTATGTCTTACTGTGTAAATACATAGGCCAAATATCAGACACAATATGTGTAAATGACAGACATCTAATTTGTATTCACAGTTGTCACAATTATTTGCACAAATTGAATAATGTCACATACATATGTATAACCATTCAATAACCAATTTGTTTTCAGATTGAAGTGTGCAGTTTCCATATGCAACACCACATCTGAAGAATTTATTTTCCAGATATTTTCATGTTTTTGATCTCCAAGATAAGCATGTTCCTCTCAAAAAACCCCAACCCCTACACTGGTATATTTCTGAAGACAAACAGCTGTTGTTTTGTTCTGTCTGTATGTCACCTAGAGGAAAGATATCTTTGCGGCATCTTCTCTCTCAGTATAAAATATATATAATTAAAACTGTAAATCCCCTTTCTTGCACTCTACAGTCATCAAATTGCAGACACATATGGTTTTCCTCTTACAGTGGAAACAACGTGTAATTAGGCTATGCCCAGAGTAATTATTTTAAAGAATTTTAACTGATGACGGAAATTATTTTTTTCTGAAATCATCATATGTAGTAGAGTATGCCAAAGTATGGCAGTAATACTGAGGGTGTGAAAGAAGCTGCAGCAAACAAAGAAGAGGCACTGGGCGAAGTTGCAGCCACTCGCTGGACGGAAGTCACGCTCCTGTCTCACAGTGGTGCTCTCGTCCCTGGCTGCCATCCAGGGAAAAGGGCTGAAGGGAGCAAGTGCTCCAGCCGAGGCCACGCCAGCTCCCTGACGAGTCATGGCGTCTCTCTCCAAGCAGGCATGACATCTCCTACAAAATCAGACTTGGCCTCACCCTGCCTGAAAGCAACTCTCTGCCCAAGCTAGGAGTATCTAAGTTAACTTCTAAACTCAGTACCAAGCCCATTTTTAATTGGCAAGTTAATCGTGTGAAAATGCTGACTGAACGTCACTCGTAAGTACTAGCCTTTTAGTCAAGCACATTTGTAGGTGGGGCATCTAAGGCCCCAGGACAAGTTGGAAATTGGGCTCTGGCAGTCACATTGTCCCCAGATTACAGCTCAGAGCAGGTGTTCACTAAAGTTATGTAAACTTTGCCAAACTCTGTATAATCTGTTAAATCCCATGAAAAGAGTGCTGTGCCTTTTAACAACACCAGAAAAACTTGGGTTTCCCTCTCTCTTGGCATATTCAATCCACCTTTGTGATTTTAATCAAATTTTGCACATCTTTATAGGATATAACTAGGTGGCATTAAAATCTGTGTTAGAAGTAAGAATAAGAAGCTAAATTCTGAGTAATGTCAAGCTAAAATCTCAAGTGAAGTCAATAAAGTTCCCTTTACCTTCACATTTAGGTCATAGAGAACTCTTTGAAGTCAATTGTGTTACAATCCTCTGAAACGGTGTTATTGGCCCAATTCTAATTTAGAATCCAGTTTTATGACATTCCATTCATTTCCCTGAAGTTTGCTTCTCATTTGCAAAGTGAGATTAGAATCAAATCCAATGAGGTTTGCTGTAGAAGGTCAGATAAGACTGAAAAAGTATCTCCAGGCTTTTGACTATGGAAAGGAGTCTTCTAAATCATGTTGGTTCTTGCAAAAGTATCATGAATGATTATTATACAACAGTTGCAGTGCCTTAATTTTACTTGTTTGGTCTGCTTCTTATAGTGCAAGTCCTCCAGAGACATCTAAGGCTATAAAAACAGCTGTAGCAAATCAAACCACAGCTGGCCCAGTTTCCTCTCGCTGATAGTGGCCAATAATGGATCCAGGGAAGTGTATATGAACAAGACAGGTATATAGTGGCACGTTCCTAGCTACCTCATACAGCCTACGGCAATCTTGTGCAGCAGTTTCCTGAGGAAAAACGTGACATGCTTGTTTCTTAAAGCAGAGTGCAAATCAAGAGTAATTGCATTGAAATTTTGTGGAGTAATAAGGGTATATAACCTACAACAGTAGGTGCATTTTGTTTTGTTTTTTGTTGTTTTTTTTTTTGTAGGCCCAGGCAAAACACTTGATTTAAATGTCTTCCTGTCCTTGTGAAGTTTAAATTATGTTTAAAAAGATGACATTTTTTATGACAATACCTCCTTACTTTATGGTAGTAGTAATGCAATAAGAAAAATTAATACTTTTAAAAGACAAATGGTAATTATAGTGAAGTCTGCTTCACTTGAATTCTATTTATTATTGATTAAAGAAATAGCATTTAAATATCTTTATTATCAGTAATATTTTTATTCCAATCATGACTTCTACTGTAAACTTTGAAAGCTGGGGTATTCTTTTTTCCAAATAGTTACACTGAAAAAGAGTTTTAGATGCATCTGTTATTCACGAAGAAGATTCATAATCATTTACTATCCATATAGTGCCTCAGGTGCAGAGCGTGTAGATGGTGTTTTACAAATACAAATTTAGACAAGGTTCCCGCCCTGAGAAATTTGCAGCCTATTTTGAACAACCACAACACTAACAATTTAAGGATTAGGCACTGGGATAGATGCAAAGAGACAGAGGAGGTCAAAAAGGTGAACTGAAGGAGGTGGGATTTAATAGGAGATTTAAAAATCATTAGGCTCATAGGTAGAGCAAACTTGTTCCAAGCAGAAATACTGTTATGCAAAACTTATTCAAAATCTCATTCTGAAAGAACTTTGAATTCTGAGTGTTTGAGAGGCCTGGGGAGGCCAGACCCAAAAGGGAGACAAGGAGCGATGTGCATATGAACGGTTCCTATGCTGCTATGATTCTGTATCTACACCTGATTATAGAACCATAGAACGGTAAGAGTTGGAAGGGACCTTTAAGATTATGGAGTTCCAAGCCCGCTGCCATGGGCAGGGATACCACTAAACCAGGCTGATATCCTGTGATATCCCAATGATATCCTATGATCTAAATTTCTTCTGTTTTTGCTTGCAACTGGGCTGGAAAAGTAGTTTCTGAGTGTATAGCTTTTACTGTGCTAAAACCCAGTAAGGACTGCACGATTAGAGTTTTAATTTGCTCTAACCATTTCTGTTTACAGCCTGCAGGCCAAACTTGGGTAATTGCAAAGAAACCACATTTTTCCATCCCTTTCTCTCAGAAATGAAAAACTAAAATTGCAGAGCAGTCCTAAGCCAGCTCTTTACTCAACAAGCATGCAATGGGGCTTGCATGCTCCCTAGCCTTTGTTGTAGACTCTCTTTACTCTGTGAATTAATTCTCTGTGGCACACTGGGGAGCATACAGAACACATTAAGGGCCATGTGATGCTTCAGGTGTCATTAGGTTTTGTCAGAGAGGATCTGCTGAACAGCTTGGACAAGGGACTCTGCAAACCTGCATGTGCTCCCAAGGCTGCCCAGCTGCAGGCAGGACATGCATGGTCACGTGTTGTCAGCTAGAACTTGTTCCTAAACATTTAAAGCTTATACAACATCTATAAATCACTTTTTCACCTGAAAATATAATGCCAACCACAATTCTTGTTTTTTATGTTTCATTGTTTTACTTTACAGTATTGTTTTCAAGCTTTGTTTTATAATGCCGTATAATAAAACTATAAAAAAAAATCTAAGCCTGTGATTTTTTTTTTTCCTATTTACAATCTCCTACTTTCTCAGCATTAGTGATTGATTTAATTTTTTTTTAGATAATCTGCTAGATAGGTGCAGCAGCAGCAATGAACATGTCAAGTGAATCCATGCCAATAGAGTTGTGTAACATTGGAAAGAAAATATATAGCGTGCTAGTTTGACAGTGTCGTTTCACTTTTTAATTTTTTATTAGCAAACTAATTTTACTTGATGAACTGAGTCATTTAGGTTACTTTTAAATGTGTACAGAATTATGGAGAAAGGAAATCCCTTCTTTGAGAGAAATGCTGAACTATAGTAATCGGTCCCCTGAAATGTAGTCTGTCAGAAACGTATGAGAAGTGGAACATATGCATGCAGAAGCACATATCTATCATGTTAATGAGTCACATCTACAAGCTGGGTGAAGAGTATGCTATGTTGAATAGTGCTGTAGGTTAGAAGATACACTTGCAGTCTTTGTTTTTGATTTTTAGTATTGTTTTCTTTAAATACTTTGAAAGAAATACATTATGAAACAGCATAACTGTAAATCATATCTGGTCATCAATATAAAGCTTAACCCTTACAAAAAGCTGTTGTGACTGAAAGGCAGTGTCAAGTAAGCAAGTAGGAACCTGTTAAATTAAGCATTTTAACACTGCTGTCTTCAAAAGGACATAGATGAAAAGGAAACAAATAATAATCCATGAAAACAGAAGAAGGAAAAAAAAAGTAAAAACTACAAAGAAGTTTTATAAATTGTGCTTCTCTGATGCCGCTCAGACCACATAGAGAAAGCTGGTATTTCAGCTAATAGTTATAGAGATTTATTCTTTGTTATAGTTTGGTAGTCATGTGAAAAACAAAACAACAAAGAAATAATTTAGTATGACCAACAGCACATCACTCAGTCTATATACTTCAGAGGATATACAAAGACATGCATGAAATATTTTTACTTCACACTGCAGCCAATGAAATAAAGGGAATATAACCCTGTAAACATTAACATTTCCCACAGTGTACCATGTCTGTAGGAAAAAATGAATTGTGGAGTGGAACTTAATAGTTTTTTTTTTTTTCAGATTTCAGATGTTGGTATTTCAAGTGTCGGTATTTCAAATCAGACCAGAAAAAAAA
>VXBW01008765.1:35134-60897 GCA_013400375.1 Thinocorus orbignyianus | reverse complement strand
AAAAAAAAAAAAAAGATGAAAAGTGAAGAAGAAATGCTGAAAAACATACAGGATTCAATCAATGGCTCTGGAAACAAAGACAAACAAGCCCCACGTTGCCAAATGACAAGTACAGTCATTACCCCTGAGCAGAACGAAACAAGCCAAGACAGCCCCAGAGCGCAATCCTGTGAAGCTATGGACCTGGCAGAGATGGTGCTTCAAACACAGGGCTAGAGAGGAGCAAGCACAGTTGCAGCATATGCCTCAGTTCTGAGAAGTGGCCTTAAATATCCTTATACTGCACTCTGACCCAGCCTAGCTCTCTTCCTTAAGAACTAAAGCTGTTTCTGCAAGTGTGCAGTAGAGAAGCAAGAGCAAATGGACTAATAAATCACTCATTGACAAAGTAGCCATAAAAGCAGATAACCAAGAATTATCTATATTTAGTTCAACTACACAAGCTGTTTTTAAAACAGAGTTAAATGGGCTCAAACCTATTTTCCATGTACGCAATTAGGAAAAATGAAAACCACCAATGGAAGCGTCACCTGTGCTGAGCTCAGCTCCCACACCAAGAAGCACAGCACTTGCCTGCACATTCAGTTCCTCCCAGTCACTTTGTAACCCAGCCTGAACTCTGAATTTATACTTATGTGTAAATAATACACTTCATGTGATCCTGCAGAGACTCTTCTAGTTACCCAAGGCTGGAAGAAGGACTGTTTCTTAGACAACAGAAAGGCACCAAGTCTCCACAGTTGGGGTCCATCTCTACTGGTCCGAGTAAGGCATTCAACTCTGGGCTCCCTCCAGTAAAGCAAACTGTTAAGTGTGGTCAACCCCTACATTTCCAGGACTTTTTCATATACCCATGTCGCTCTCTGTTTTTCCCACGCTGAGCCTTTGTTTTTTAGCACGCCCAGCAAGAAGGGAGAGAGAGATGCACAATTTCCAACTCAGTGACCCAGGGAACAGGGACAATCGCTGTAGGCAAAAGCCAGGAGACGGCATCACTTTCTGTCACCTCTTTTCTGGCTCACTAGAGGGGAGCCTGATTCCAGTCAAAAAAGGATCTCAGGGCAGACTGTCAGGGGAGCTGGGGGCACAAGGGGCTGAGTTAGCAGATGATCACAAAACCCTGCAAGCTGGGAGGAAGGTGAAGGACAGAGAGACAGTGAAATGTTGCCAGTGTTACATGAAGAAACTCTGAGATTTCTGTTACTGCTTTTTTCTCCATACAGTTTTGTGACAATGTGGGAAAGCTGAGTTTAGGTTTGGGGATGACGTGTATTTCTGTGAATGTAAAATTTGGAAGGCAACCTGCACCTGGAATGTGTGGCATATATGGTAATAACACATAACAGAAGCCTTTTTAAGGAAAGTTGCCTTATTATGTCTTCTTAAGGCTACCTATGAAAGGGATTGAATTTGTGACTCATTCTGAAACTATCTGAAGCTTCAGTTACCTTTAGATTTCACAAAGCCAAAGGAATAAAGGCATGCCTTCATGTCTGATAGATGTGGAATTAGGCCTATAAACTCTGATACTGAAGCAGTAAGACAACAGGAGACAGAAGCTAGCAAACATCTTAAAAGGAAATATTTTAATATTTTAGAAAATGCTCCCTCACTTTCACTTGAAAATGGTTAAGACCATATGAATTAGAAGAAAACTCATGTGTTATTGTCAAACTATTGTACTTCAACATGCATGACTTAAAGATGCATTAAGAGTCTAGTAAGAAAATGTATAATCAAGATTTTTTAAAAAATATTTCTATCTTAAAGAAGCTGTTGCCAGAAGGTATGTTTCCTTGCAAATAAACTGTTTACATAGGCTATTTACCAGGTTGTTTACTTCCACTAATTAATGAGAAGTGACTTCACAGTTAGCAATTGGGAAGTAAGATTGCTATTTAAATAGGAATTTTGTGACAGTTTTTCCAAAGCATGTATCTGTCTTGATCTCATGCATATATTGTAAAAGGTTTGTAGTTGGTCCAAAACTGTTAGTCATAATTAACAGGAAAATATATATTGGCAGTTCTATGTGAGTAGGTCTAGGCAGACCCTCCTGAGCTGTGAATAAAATTACATCTGCAAGAGAAAAATAAAGTAATTCAGGAGTCACTGGACTTGGTTTGTTTGTTGTTCCTTTTAGTAGACATATGTGAGAGCTTTCAGATCTAATATTTAAAACCATACAGGAGTTTACAAATTATTTTTTCCAAACCTTGATATGAAATAAAAAGATCAAGAGATTTAAAGTATTAAACACAATTAGGAAACACTACAACAGATGAAATTTCCTCATGAATCTGAAATATCTGATAAAATATTTCTGGCATGTACATACTACTATTACCATTTCAAAATCTGGTCTTGCAGAAGTGAGAGGTAAGGCAAGCTTCTGTATAGTGACTACACCTACAATGAATAATCCAATTGCAAGAGCACGTGAGTCATGTTAAGATTTCACCTGACTACCTGTTCCCGGGGATGAAGGCTTCAGGAGAAGCACTGCTAGCCAGGGGAAGGTGTGGCTGCTGTCTTCATTTTTTACAAAATAAAAGCATTGATGTGGTACGATTTAATTAATGAGCTCGGTTATAACTAGATCAGACTTCTGGTAGGGAGCCTTCATTTGGCGGAATGGAACAGAATTGTATTCTGAGATACCACAAGAGCATTCCCCAACAGCTTCTTGGAGCTATAATTAGTCTCATTGAAGTATGTGGCACGATTGCACTGAGCTGGTACACAGCTAGGTTCTGCACCAGGGAAGGTAGCTGAGGACAGATCAGCTGCAGAAGTGGCACCTCAGTTTTCCAGAGAAAGGAAAATTCATATCTGCTATCATGCAGAAGGACGACTTGAATGCCCCTGCTCCTGACAAAGCAAAGAGAATGCCACTAAGCTTCAACGAAGAGAGGACTGACTCCCTGCTAACCTCTGAGAGATCCTCACAAAGCGTCTTCTGGACAAAGCACAAGTCCGCTGACATACTCTGCAGTGGAGAAAGCAATCTTACCCCACCAATCTAGAGGCTCATAGTGTTTGCTAGAATAGTTTAGCCTTTAAATAGTCTTAACCTTGTATCTGCTTTCCATTGATGTCACGTTAAATTTATTGAGAAAAAAAAAGTGGCTATGAGTCTACTGCTTACACATTCAAGGGGATCAGTCACCAAACATACTAGGCGGAGAAGTAAGAAGTATAACAAAATCTATGTGGAAATGGGGTAGGAGCGAGAAGAGGGGGAAAGGAGACCAGGAATTGTATACTTTCAAGCAGATGAGATGATATTTTTTTTCATCTAGAACTTTAGTAGCCATTCTCAGTATGATTGAAAGAATGGACTAGGCTTCCTGAATTGAAAGTCACAATCTTATTTACTTTGAGAAATCCCAATTCCAGATAAGATAGTAGATTTGCACACTTAATTACAGCTAAATGTATGACAGCGAGAACCAATCATATATGGTTTTCATATAGGAACTATATAATGGAAACCAAACACTAACCACAAAGTCAAGAAACATGGCAAATCCTGGATTTGTAACACTTTGGATAAAATGAACATTTAGAGATCCTGGTGGGTGAGTTGTAAACTACACTTGCATTTTGAAAAGGCCTAATATACACACTGATGTATCATGTAACAGGCATACATTCATATACCAGTTTTTAACCACGGTGTTGCATATGTGCAAGTAAGTTCAGCGTGCTTGAGTATGTTGATGTGCACATGTGACTGTTAATGTAAATGTAGACTACTGCTACTATGCTTTTTTACTAAACAGTTGCAGTAAGAATACACAATAAAAATATTTATTTTTGTAAGGGTCTCAGGTAGACCCAGATCATCTTGAAGGTTGTCTTTTTCAAGTACAGGCCACTTTTCTCAAAGGTGCTATTTTTAAACATAGCCAGTTTCTGTACACCTGCTGAGATGGACAATAATCTGACTCTCTAATACAGCTATATAATATGATGACATATATTTAAATGCTTAATATGTAACATGGATTAATAAGAAATAACTTCTTCAACATTGTTTCAAAGATGGAGCGCAACTCACATTTTCCGATGGGACAGGACAGATGTTCCTGTGTGGCTCTATCTCATGCCTGGGATCACCATCTCCCAAAAATTGTTATGCCAGAAATTTTTAACATATTATACATGGTCGTGTGATTTCAGTACCAGACATATGCATTTCTTCCCTTCCTTTTCCTTGGGGAGTGAAGAACCCAAAGTTCGTTTTTAGTTCCTGTCATGCAGAGATCAGGGAGTGTATGAGACTGCTTTTGTATAAGAATACATGTCCTTTTGGGAAAAAAGTACAAATTTAAGTATACTAACAAGTGCTTACTTACAACCAAGTATTTAAGCAAACACATGTTATAAAGAGCAAAAATACACATAACAGCTGCCAGAAATATCAATGACTTACAGTTCAGCAAGTGAAGAAATGAATTTAAACCTAGAGGACAAGAGTGTGCTTGAATTTAGATTACATTAATATTCATGGCATGTAATAGACAAAAAGTATAAATTATAAAATGGACTATGTATGAGCTTGCATGTGTGCAGGCTTGCAACCTGTATGAAACAGCAATAACAAACTTACTTCCATACCATATGGCTGGTTCCTTGTGAGAAAACAGCTTCAACTTACTCTGATTCTTGTAACTATACACTTGACACTGGCAAAAACAATGAGCCTACCGAAGGAATCACAGTTCTCCAAAATTTTAATGAACTTCTTTTATACTTTATCAGAAAAAAACCTCCTATCATCTTATAAGAGTTTTTTACTCTTATAAGTCTTTAACCTAAATATTAGCTAAAAATGTCTTACAATGATAACTCACAACCTAAACCCAGGTGTTGTGTACATTTCTTTAAAAAAGAGAATATATTAGAAATAGGGCTTTTGCTGACTACAGAAAAAAAAATTCTAAAACTCCTTTGCAATTTCAGTTTATTTGCATTCCAATTTTAAAACCCAAATAAGTAACAAGAGAGTAGTAAACGATCTTTTATCACAGACCCACTTAAATGAAATACAGTCCCTGCAACATGGGTTGTTAATTAAAACTTGAATTATTGCACTGTATTTAGGAGTATGACTCTCATTGAAAGGCATCAACCTATCATAGATTTTAACATCAGAAGAGACCATTATCTCACAAAGGGCAAACTCTGTAATCTGTGTCGAGCCCATAACTACTATTTGAAACATGTTAGTGTCAAATAATCCTTAAATTAGAAACACAGGAGATGTTGGCTATTAGTACTGGCAGTCTGAGTGCTTTAACTGCTAAACTCCTTCTTGATTGCCTACATTGCCCATTCCTGCCCAATTAGGGCCCAGTGTCAATAAAAAAAAGTGGTACTACCCCAATGAACCTGATATTTAGGGCGGTTGCAGATGAAAAAAAAAACCAAAAAAAAGGCCTTAATTTTGCTAAGGTATTGCTTCTGGGCAATGTATTGATTTAGGATATTTCACTACTATTTTTGATAAGAACATGCCTGCTTGCCTTGGTATCCTACTGTGGGCCCTGGGTGTGGTCAGCCCTGCTCAGGTCTTCCATGGAGCAATTAATTTGTCTGCTCCCAAGTTCAGCTTGGCATAGTGGGCTTAGGTACCTCGTAAAAAGAAGCAGCTCCGTGTTCATCTACCAAATCCAGACTGGGAAAAAATCTATATTTTTGAGGTCCTTTGTCTTTAGATATGTTATATGTTATATGTTCAAACACTCCATGGCAAATTCTTCTTAATATTTTTAATATAACATTGAAAAACAATACCTTGTAAAAAGCAAAGTTGTATATTGCTTTTGAAAGCTAGAGTATGACTTCAGAAGGTGTATACTTCTTGAAATTTGTTACACAGCAGCTTTAGCTGTGGCTTGTTATCAGTGTTTTGAACTGGTGACTGAGGGCCCAATGTTTCAGAAAATACTGAGTATAAGAAACAGTATTTTTTAAATTTTATTTTATGCTGTATAAATAGAAGCTCTCTTAAAGGCATATAGAAGTAATAATTTAGTACTCATAAATTATTTTCGAGAATATTTTCAGAATATTAAAGGTAAGCCAATTTACAGACATAAACAAAAGGAATTTGGAGAAAGCTGGTCCTGAATTACCAAGTTTGGATTATGTGTTGAAATAATATAGAGAAACTCACGGTTTTTAACATCACCCCTCTTAACCATGAAATATTATAGCACATAGATTTTTCTGCAAGTAAACAGTCCTTAATACCATAATGACAGCATGAACAATTTAAAATTATGTAGAAATCACAATAGATAGTAGTAAGAATAATAATATTGACTTTCCTTTTTGGGAAAAGATTTACCAAATGTATTTAATATGCTTTTCTGCTTTATGACTCTATTAACAGTATGAATACACTCTTCTGATATCGAACACTACGTTTTTCTTACAAATAGTTATATTTGTATAGAGGGGTTTTTTGGGGGAAGGTAAGTTAAACATTTTTCTGAAACTTTTGTCACAGTAAAGGAAGAGCTAATATGATGGAAGCTGATGAAGATATGGTGGTTGAAAGACAAATGGTTGGTTTATATCTGATGTGAATATATAATCAGATTATTTTCTATTCAATGTCAGATTTTAACTGTTCCCTTTCTATACATATGCTAACATGGATATGTAATGTTTCCTTTCACTGAAAGTTCATTTATAATTTAATACGAGAAGAAACTATATTTAAACAAAAGTGTCAAAAAATGCAAAAATACTGTAATGATACTTAATGGAATATATATACATACTAAACATAGAAGGCTTCATCCAAAAATCTGTATGAGGAAGTCTAGCTTTTGCACTGAAGCCTGTCACTGCTAAGTAATACTGCATAACAGCAGCACTTTGTAATAATGGCACTGGTAGTAAAAAAAACCCCAAATCAGCAAAAAACTTTTTTCAGAGGGGACCTTTGTTATAACACTGATCTTTCAGCATTTACTTTGACCTTCTTCCTGGAACTAAAACCACACAAATAGTTTATTATTTTGAGGTGGCATTTGAGACTTTTGCGTATAACTGGAGTCTACCAATTGTGATTTTCTCTCATTTCTGATAATATGGGAATAGTTGGTCTTCCATGTGTTAGTAAGGCGTTGAAATGAACCTACACTGAGCAGTTCCACATTTCCTAGGGATTACACTTACTTTAAATCTTAATGAACAATTCTTATTACAAATATAAGGAGTTTATTTTCAGACAGACATGTCTGAATATTAGTTTTTGACACAAAAAACAATAAAGAAAATGATCATCTAAAGATGTGGAAGAGGACCCAAAGAAGTGAAAGCTAGGAGAGTTTTGTAAATGAAGTATGCATTGGGCTGGGTTTTTTTCAGTTCTGTCCACTGTAATTGTGCCCGCCATTAGTTCTGTCAAAAGCATAACTACTTACCTCTTATTTTTCTTATTACCATTATTTGACTACTTTGGTGATGCTGAACTATAAACATTTTTCTTATGTACCTACATGATTGCTTTGGCAAAAAGCCAAGCATATTACAAGTGTTTGGGAATTTCCCACAAATATTTTAGCTGCACCTTGAAGGAAGGGCTTAACTGGTTGTGGTAGGTAATCACTCAATTGCAATCATTAATCACTGGAAATGTGGCAGCCCTCAGAGATCTGCTTTTGTCACATTACTCTGCGTTTGCAAGAAGTCTCTTCTAAATGTAACTGCTAAGTGGCTGTAAACACCAGCACTGGAAGTTTCATCTTTTTTTCTGGGGGAATACTTTACCACTGAACCACATCAGAGTCAGCCTTGAAAACAGGGAAACTTGGCAGCTCTGCCTTCTTACTGCTTTTGTAGAAGGCTAGCTCTTAAAACTGTTAGTGGTGCAGACTGTGTTTACATGCAAGCAGGATCTTCTTAAAAGCAGACAGTGCTGTTCTTGAACCACAGTTGTGTTTGCCTCCATCGCCGCAAGCTGTGCTGTCCCTCCGCTGCCTCCCCAGTCAGGGCCAGCTAGGCTGGCTCTCCAGTGGGAGAGCAACCCCCATCTCCTCTTGTAAACCCATGGAAGGACTGGATGTGTTTCACATACACAGAAATTACTTGCTTGGGGAAGAAAAAAAAAGCTCAACCACAACACTTAAGCTAACTTTACGTAGATTGTTTTTCACCCATACCAAGTATTTTGTTATTTTAGCTGTAATCATTGCCCACATTCAAACTTAATTGCTCACAGTCCTTTGAGGTTCAAGCGCAAAATCTCACAGCTGGGTGAGGTTCAGCTTTCTCACCAAACTAGCATGACTGAGCTTGCCTTGCTGAACTCATCAGAATCGATATCACTTGCTGCAACTTTCTTAAATTGGTTCACAACATCTCTTCAATTGAATGCATTTGTTCACAATATACCCTAGAGTTTTAAAATTACATATGTTAGAATTCGTTTGAATAAATGTTACTGTACACTTATGAAATTTTGTCAAGGTGTTCTGCTGTTAAAGAGCAGAATATTCAGATGTGGTATAGCACATTCAAAAAGAAAGTAAACCTATGGGAACCACCAATATTTATTTGCTCGGTTCTAGTGTGAGATGACGGTTTCACTTGCATCTGTCTACCTGAGGTGCTTGGGGAGTTTGGTGCTGTCACGTAACTAAAGACGTTCACATGAAGATCAAGCAAGAACAGGAGAAAATCCATCTGGTATCATATTTGCTTTTTTTTTTTTAAGGTATTTTTTTGTTTGTTTTGTTTTTTGCCTAGCCAAATTCATAAAAAGACCTGCACATACCAGATCAGGGTACAGACCCTTGAATTTCTCCTCTGTAGACAAGCCAACAAGTCTAGCCTGAACTGTGTTTCCCCCGGGGTCTGATTACCTGCCTACAGACTGGAAACTACTTGAGTCTAAATCAGTCGGACTGCCGCATAATGCACAACCACTGTGTTGGCCTAATTTCACAGTGCCCCGTTAGCCCACAGAGGAAATTAATTCAATTGTAATTTCCAATGAGGCTAAAAGTCAGTTGCTGCTATGAGGCCAGTAGTTTTCTATCACTTGAAAACAGCACACACAGTGAAGAAAACTGGATGCCCCCATTCCAGTTATAAGAAAACTCCGGGAGCCTGTATTAAACACATACTGGAGAAAAGGTCTGAGAGCATTTTGAGATGTACCACCAACACTAAGCTGCCGTTTTTTTTTCTTGTTTGGAAGAGGGAAGGGGCATGAGTTTTGGTATGGAGTTCTCCACCCCTTTTCTTTGCTGGACACGCACTGGGATTGTCCTGGAGCCTCTCTCCAGCCTGTGAATACCACTCCCAACATGGGGAGAGGTGCTGGCTACCAGGTGAGGTGAGGCACTCCTCTCTGCCCCAGGGCTGAGGCTGTGTTAGCCAAACACTCCCTGCTCGGGGAGCGACAGCTCATTACTAAGGAAAGTAGGCAAGAACAAACTATTCCTCCTCCTCTACCTTCCATTTTACCATATTTATTTTTTTTTTATTTGTACCCTTTGCAACTTTCCTTGTTGTTTTCATATCTCTCTTTTTGTGAATCATGCCCCTAGACATTTCTCAAAGCAGTACTTATTTCTTGTCCAGTATTGAAAAGAAAAAATAAATAAATTAGAACCTGGTATTTCAATGTAGCTTTATTTTATCTTTGGTTCATTTTTCCTGCTTCCCAATTATTTTCATATTTCCATATTCGGTGCTGATTTTTTATTTCATTATTTTCTTTAACTTCTTAACCAATCTTGTTTCTTTATTTCCTCTATTCATTAATTCATTTTTCTCTCCTATCTGAGTTTCTTTCCTGTCTGTTCATTCAATTCTTCCCTTGTGTTCCTCTTTTACTCTTGTTGTCCCTCCTCTAGCTCCTCCATAGTTGGGTTTGGTTTTTTTTTTTCATAATTTTCAGGCAGTGTCCTGCATGGTTTGCTCAGCCGTTCGAGGCCTGGGGATGGGAAGGGAGAGGACTGGGAGGAGAGAAAATGAGGAAGGAGACTGACTTGAACACACTATTGTCCTACAGGAAAAAAATGCTATCTTTGCAAAGTCCGTAAACACAGTTCGACTGACTCACTCTATGCCATACTGAGTAGCAACCTCCTTTCCTAGGATAATGAGAGCCTCGAAGGGATGGTGGTTCCCTGAAGAATGAAAACATGAAAGAGGACTTCCCCAAAGCCATTGGGTGGAGCACAAAGGATGTGGAAAGACTGGAGGGCTGGAGAGTAAAGATGATGATAGATAAAGGCAAGGAATTCAAGCACCATGAATATCAACAAGTGAATAAGTTGACATTACAAACATTTTGGCCTCTACTGGCCATCAGCAGGCAAGGCTGGTGGAGTCCATTGTTTTGTTTCTCTGAGTCTGAATAAGTCTAATGTTATGAATTTTATAATGAATGTCAGTTTCAAGACATTTAATGACATTTCAAATTATTCATGAATTAATTTAACTGACAGGTTAGAAAGAATTTTTACTCTTTATAAGGGTAGTGACAATGAGATTTCAATTTCAGTGTCAGTACAGGTGCCTCAGCAGATTATATTGAGGCTACTTTCATGCAGAACACCTGTAAATCAGTATACAATAGCCAGACAAAGCATGTATATTAGAAACACTGTTCATGTAACCTTACCTGGAAAAATGACATTTTTAATTTTAACTGTGTAAGATCTAAATTTATTTCTGCAGATACAGGCTTAGTTTTTAGAGGTGAATAAGTGTATTTTCTATACATTATATAAAATATCTTAGTAATGCTGGTAAGTTGTTTTAGGTATATCTACTTGCATGTTTGAACTCTACTATTTATGTCACTAATGTCTGACTTCTGTATTTGTCACTTTTATTTCTTTTTCCCTTTTCTAATACCAGTTGTTTGGGTAGTTTAATAAATCCAATTGCATATTATTGATTACTCGCCCATATTTTCTTTCCTTTCTTCCTCCATGAGTTATGATTAGCATATTGCAGCTCCTTATAGTGGAAAATTATGAAAAACGTGTGTCCGTGTAAGCCATTTCCTCATTTTATCATGAGAAAGAAACACATATGACAGGATTTTACTCTTCTGCAACTGTCTTTGTCCTTGTGCTTTTATTTAGTTTTCTAAAAATTGAGCAAAAAGTAATAAAAAAAGTTCAAAGACTACTTTGCATTTACTTTGCAAAGATTTAAATTTCTGTTAAAATCTTCAAGCAGAGCAAATCTACCAACTCACCAAATCTGAGTTTGGTGCAAATTCAGAACCAGAAATATGGACATGACAGTCCTGCTTATGGGCCTGAACCCGCTGAAAGACCAGCTCTTTGTTCTAGTGTGTAGTTTAGTTCTTCACACAAGAACTCAAGAACAAATTTCAAGGTGGAAGAAAACCCCGGAAGGTTTGTCCTGTCGTAGGCAGCTCATGATGTCAATGCAGTTGTGCACCTTTATAATGCAGGTCTCTGTCTTCTGGATTTGTGTATGTCAATGACAGATGCATAAACTGGAATTATTATAGATCGTATACGATCTTCTGATATAGTGTGAACTCCGGTATGCTTAATCTCCACATAATTAACTTAAGCTGTGTTTTTAGTCTGTGATAGTCAACAAAGCAATAATGTACCAAAGATAAAAGCTTCTTGATGTCATTTGCTCATAACAACACAAAAATGGAAATTAAAACTCTTTTATTCTATTTTTTTTAAAATAAATTGTTCATTCTTTTGAATATCAGACAAAAGAGAGAAAAGATACATAAGCTGAACTGATTACAAGAAAGGGTATAAATTAATTACACCGGAAAGTATTTTGGTTTTTCAGCCATCTTCCTTCATAATCTCAAAGAAACATCTGAAGTAATAAATGTTAAACGTGTGCCGAAACTACTGTACATGTATCAACTTGTCTATGCTTACAAATGGAATAATTTAAACAGAACATGGCAAGGGAATTAGAAAAATAAAGAACCACACCTATCTTTGTAAAGCATGTAAAACTGAGTAACATGAAAGAGCATGAGTGAGTGAAAGAAAATTTTATGTGCGTGTGTATAAACTACTTAAGGTGGTGATATTAAATGAGTGTATCACTAACACAGGGTGGATGAGGTGGACCTGGTCAGCTTCCTCTTCCCATGACAGAATAAGATCTGATCAACGCAATAATTAAAGAAGCGTTTCATCTGTTAATTGCTCTGTTATTGTCAAAGTTCAACATTTCTTCTGAATGCAAGTCATAATGTTGAGATTTTACAGGAAAAAAATCCTTACAGCACTAGACTGCTGTCAAAACTTTAATGCAGTCAGGAATGCAGTCAGTATGAAGACATTCTAAATTAATACTCATGGGGTTATAAATTTATCCAAAATATACTCTACAAATTGTAGAAACCACAAAGGGTTTTCTTTTGTGATTTCTGTGGACACCAAAACAGTACATCGTAACAAAATTCTATGGAACTTGAAATTCTCCTTAGCAGGAACCATGTGTCTTCACCAATCAATGTAAAAACATCACCTAGGGACTGGGATACCTAATTCCAAATCCTAGATTTTGCTGTAGTAATACTAGGTTTGGTGTGTTTCTTTGTTTGTTTGTTTGTTTTCAAGTTGGATACATATTTGCAGGGGTTTTTTTTAGCATTATAAAGTAAATGGAAAAAAAATAACCAAATGTAAGCACTTTGGAAGTAATATGCAAAGGAAAATATGTGAGATTATTTAAAATATCCTTTTACTTTACTCTCTATCAGTAAGTAAAAACTTATTTTGTAGTTTGAAGCCAGCTTTTGGTAGTTTAACAATTCTATGTATATTCTAATATATATAGTGAAACTTGGGAGGGCTTCATCATCTGGCAGAGAACTCCAACCATGTCATAACAGAAATCAAAATCATCCCACCTTCTCACCACCTCTTCTCCTCTGTGTCCTGATTTCTACTGGATGGGAACTTGCAGATGCTGGCAGTCCTTTGAATGTCAATATGCTGATACATATTTCTCTTCTGGGCAAGCACAGGGCCAAGGTGCAGGAAGTACTGAGGGCACCAAAGCTCACCAGCTAAATGCAGCCATAACCATCATCGATGCCTGCAGAATTGCATGAGGAGTTGTATTCAACAACACAGAGAACATGCTTTTATACATTATTAAAATTATGCAAAACACAAGAATGTTTCTTCTTGCTTCAATCGTCACCAGAAGTTTCAGTTGCGGTTCGCTTCTTTTGTGTCATATAGTATACAGAAATTAACAATCAATCTCCATTGAATATTCAGAGAATTTAAACAGAAAGAACTGTTACAGCATCTTATCTTTTGACCTTTTTTTTAAACCATAGGTCAACTCCTCTACCAGTAGGCCCAGTAATTTATTCTTGATGAGTACTTAAGCATCCTCTTGGGTCTTAAGAAGTAATTTTTCTGAATAGTCCCTGGTCTTGGTTTAAGATGTTCAGCAACATGACTGTCCAACTCCCCCACCTCTTTTTTTTTAACATGCTGAGCTTTTAAAATCTCTTAGTGTAGAGTACTGACCAATTTTCAAATTATAGTTGCAGCTTTTTATCTTTTGACTTTAAATTCTGTGATTCTGTGATGATTCTGTGATGGTCACACCATGGCGGACTAAGAGAGCAGGATCCAAGAGCTGTCATAACTGTTGGGATGTAAGTATTGTGTCTAGTTTTGAGCTCCCTGATTGAAAAAGGACAGGGAGCTGCTGAAGAGGGTACAGCAGAGGACCACAAAGATGATTAGGTGACTAGAACTCATTCCTCTTATGAGGAAAGGTTGAAGGATTTGGGTTCTTTTTTAGTCTGAGAAGACTGAGGGGGGATATTATAGATGCTTATAAATACTTTACTTCAAGGGTGGGTGTCAAGAGGAGGGGTCCAGTCTTTTTTCAGTGGTGTCTGGAGACAGGAGAAGAGGTAATGGGCACAAACTGGGACATAGGAAGTTCCAACTAAACATGAGGAGGAACTTCTTCACATTGAGGGTGGCAGAGCCCTGGAATGGGCTGCCCAGAGAGGTGGTCTCTGGAGACATTCAAAACCCACCTGGACATGTCCTTGTGCATCCTGCTCTAAGTGGACTTTTTCTGGCAGGGGCGTTGGACTAGATTATCTTCAGAGGTCCCTTCCAACCCTGTATCATTCTGTGATTCTGTGAAATTATTTACCATAAGAATCAAGTACTTTGTTCTAGTGCTGTTCTCAACAGTATTGGGTAAAGACTTAAACCTTTTGGGTTTCCCCCCAGTCTCTGTCTATCTTAGGGTTATATTAACTCTACTTTGTTGACTCCTTGCATTGGAATCCTGTCTTCATTTGCTGCTTCTGGTATAATTCCTCCACTACGACATGAAAAGACCAAGGTACTTGACATCTTTGTCATCACCTTTATTGGGTAAGATCTGCCTTCAGCAATCCCACATCCCTGAGACCAGAGGGAAAGTCTGGAGCCAGGAATGTTTACCCTCAATGGAGAAGGATCAGGTCAGGGAATATTTAAATGCAGGGAACATTTAAACGTAGTGAACATACACAGATCTGCGGGACCAAGTGCTGAGGGAAATAGCTGATGACATCGCAAAGCCACTCTTGATTATCTTTGAAAGGTTGTGGCTACTGTGGGAGGTTCCTGAGGCTTGGAAGAAAGCAAATGTCACTCCCATCTTCATGAAGGCCAAGATGGAGGATCCAGGGAACTACAGGCTGGTCAGACTCACTTCAATCCCACGGAAGGTGACTGTCCGTCTAATCCTGGAAGCCATTTCCAAATGTTAAAGATTAAAAGGTGACTGGGAGTAGTCAGCATGGATTTATGAGCAACCTCCTGTTTGACCAATCTGAAGAAGTGACTAGCTTGCTGGACTAGGAAAAAAACCCCAACAGCGGATGTTGCTTGCTTTACTTTAGCAAGGCTTTTGACACTCTTTCTCATAACATCCTCAGATGAAATATTGATGTAGATAAGTAGATAGCAAGGTAGACTAAAAACTGGTTCCACTGCTGGATGCAAAATGTTGCCAACAGATGCATGAAGTCCAGCTGGCGACTGGGTACTACTGGAGAACCTCAGGGGCTGACAGTGAGTCTGATATTGCTAAGCATCTTCATTATTGACCTGGATGATGGGACAGAATGTACCCTCAGAATGTCTGCTGATGACACAAAACTGGGAGAAGTAGCTGATACACATGGAGGTCATGTGATCATCCAAAAGGACCTTAACAAGACTGGAAAAATGGGTCAAGGGGCAAAGAGTCCAGAAAAGGGCCACAAAGATGGTTAATGACTGTGAATCCAACAACAAATCAAAGGGTGAGAGCTGTGACTTTTGGGCCTGGAGAAGTGTAAAGTGGGATCTTCTCCATGTGCATAAATACCTGATGCCAAGAAGAAAGAAAGCAGAGCCTGGCTGTTCTCAGCAAAACGTTAAGGGGCAACAAGAAACTGAAACAAAGGAAACATCACTTAACAACAGAAAACACTTTTTCACCAAGAGAGTAGTCAGACCCTGGCACAGGTTACCCAGAGAATTTGTGAAGTCTCCATCCTTGGAGATACTAAAAATCCAGCTGGACACAGTCCTGAGCAACCTGTTCCAGCTGACTGCTCTCAATAGAGTCATTGGATAAAATGATCTCCAGAGGTGCCTTCCAATCCCAGTCATTCTGTGATTTTGTGGTTCAGTAAATCACCACTTGACAGGATATAATATTACATGGTTAGGTGCAGCTTAGGCATGTTCTTTCAACAAGTAAGTGTCTTTTATTTTAATGCAATTTATTTTCTTATAATCAAGATATGGTACAAGTTGAAGAAAACTTTAAAAGTCTCCAGGGATGATTTCCCTAGCCTTTTTTAATTGTCAGTTCCCTCAGACATCACAACTAATTTCATAACGGTATTCCAGCCCTGGAAGAAATTGGTACAGAAATGCATGGAACACTGCAAAAAGATTATAATAGGGACAGAACAAATAATAAGACATCAATAAAGACAGAAGTAGAAGTCTGAAAGAGCTTTAAAACTGGGTACAAGGTGCTTCCATGTAAAGTAATAGGGAAAGTAGAGTGATAAGTAACTAAAAAGCAAAAATAGAAGACAATATATCATTTTATGAGCTGTTTTTTTCCCCCACAATAAGCAAAGACATAATTTGACCCAGTTTTATATCATCTAGCATAGGACAATAAGCTGACACCCCCAGGTGAGGCCAGCAGTCACTGAGAACAGAACGAGCATCTCCCAAAAGTGAATACCCTCACCACAAAACCTTTTTGTAGGTAGTAGTGAGGAAACTTGGATGACTGTGTTCCCGATTTAATGTGACTTTGGTATCTGAAGTGCAGAAGAAATACTTTTGGTCAGTCTTTCAAACCAACAAGCACCAGAGTTAAAAGCTTCTAGCCATTTCAGGTGACTGCAAACAAAATGAATGATTCATAGTACTGTGAACGCCGTTCTGAGATAATGATTTATCTGAATTATGGTAGGATAAAGACTGGGTATTAACATGTTTCAGGGCTTTTATATCTCAAAACTAATCTCAGAACTGGCTTGAGGCACCTCATGTAGGCAAAACTAGGTGATGGCAAAGGGCATTTCACATGCAAGTGGGTTAGGGTTGGGGAAACCAGGAGTTTGGTCAGACACTGGAGATCTGGAGGGGTAGAAAGGCTCCAAGGGCCTCAAGAGAGACCTGTCTGTGATGAGGTAGGGTTGAGATACACAGATTACTTGGGGAGCTGCATTGGTGGGAACAGTAAAGGCCTCAGGGCTGGAAGAGCTCAGCAACTTTCCAGGCTACGCAGCTGAGGAGAGCTTTCAGGAGGCTGTAGATAGTGTCAGAGAGATACAGAAAATTCTTTTTCTCTTCACACTTTTTTCCTTGAAAAATCCCTTATTTACCAGTGTATTTAATTTAAAAATCTGGAACAGATCTGGAACAGCTGCCCCCCTGAGAGCAGCAAACTTGATGTCCCATATGGAATTATACATGTTATCCTGCCATAGTGGGTGCTGTGGCCTGTGTGGGATAGGGCTGCTCTTGCCATGGGAGAGAGGAAATGGTGAGGCTGGGCTAGAGGGTCAGGGGCACAACTTGGCTGCTAGTCCTCAAGCAGTGCTTGAGAGGAGCAAGATACAACAGCTGTGACAAGAAGGATCCAAAACCAGCTGCTGACTGGTTTGGAATGGTTTGTTGGAGGTGACTGTGAGACCACCAAGCTCAGTGTGGGTACACAGGGTTGTACAGTCATCTGTTTCCTTTGCTTCTTAAAAAGCCTGTTTTATGAAGTCCCAGGAGTTTGCGACCATATGTAGCTGCTCTTTCTAAAAGTGCAATAGGAATTTGTAAAACTTAGGAGTAGATGCAATTTAAAAAAAATAAGAAACGGTGTAAGAATACCACACATTCCTGTGTGTAGCAAAATTTGGTAGGAGATCTAGACGGCCTATACACCAGTGAAATAACTTGTACAACTGTATGTATGTCAGTTAGGATATTACATGGCCTTCAGTGGGAGCCACACACCATAATACAACACATCTTTACATACTTCTCTAAGAACGTATGCAGGTTTCAAGATTCTGCTTAATTGGCTCTGAATACCTATCCCAGAATTGGCTCAGCTTCTGATTATTTCCACATTTCCTTTAATAGCTTTTCAGAGATATGCAGGAGAATAAGAAATTATACATTTCAATACAGTACAAATTCAATTCAAAATACGGGTGGTGAGGCACTGGAACAGGTTGCTCAGAGAAGCTGTGGATGCCCCATCCCTGGAAGTGTTCAAGGCCAGGCTGGATGGGGCTTTGAGCAACCTGTTCTAGTGGGAGGTGTCCCTGCCCTTAGCAGGGGGGTTTGAAACAGGTGATCTTCCCATTCTAGCCATTCTATGATTCTGTGACTCAGCTAGAGCAGCTTTCATTTCCTGTCTTCCCATAGGATAATTCTTAGTGGTCTTGATCAAGGTCATAACTAGCCTTGCAGAATGAGGATGGATGGTATATAGAAGGATGCCATCTCATATTTTCAGACTAGCATTGATCATGTATAAATGACTAGTATTAATTTGGGCAAACCCTACTTTGTAGTGCTAAAGCCAACTGAAAAGTCAGGTAAACATATAGAGAAATAATCCTGATGACTTGATTTAGTTCTAAACCTACATATTTTAATGATTATACCCAACATCAAAGCATTCAAGTCAAGATTAGGAACCGCAAAAAGAAATATTATCCGTTTGTTTTTCTGAAATCAACAATGCAAACTGCTTCTTTTGTTTAACATTAGGTAGTCTCTCTAGGTATTTTAATCACTTTTATTCTTTGCTGGCCACAGAAAACTGAGAAGAATCCAAATGTAAACGATATTAAGTAGGAAGTTTTCATTTAGAAACATCAGCTGGTCGTCTATACAGTTTCTGTATATGTTGTGGAGAGTGTGCTAGCCCTAGTGAGATCACAGAGACTAGACTTCCTTTTAAAATGTTCACTTCAGAACACAGAATGAAAAATTGCATAGTACATATTAAAAAAAGTATATTTCTTAATTTAATGAAATTAAACTGAAAAGGTATATAAATAAAAACTTTCTGAAACACTTTCCTCTAAAACTTGTGAAACTGATACGTAAGAGCTTGATTACGAAAGTACAGTTTTGAACAGAGATAAAAAGTGCTCATCTCAGTCATCTTCTAACCTATGTTCTAAGAAATCCCTGATAATTTCAGCTCATGCTTACTGAAACAGTGGTTTTCCATATTTTTTTGGTAAAAATTCTTGATGCACACAAGAATCATTGTAAGACAAAGTACTGGCAGTGCTTCAAGCTGCCACCTGCACTGGCACGATTGTGTCGTTTAATTGTATTCACAGCAGCTCCAGTTGACATTTGATTAAAACAAATTGGCCGTTGGCATTTCACCTACATTCCTTTTTATACTAATTGAATTTGCTTAATGATAGTAACACTAACACATCTATGGAAGTTCATACGAGCTAAAAAAAAAAAAAGGATAGAGAGAAGGGATCATTCTTTTATTTGTCAAAACTTTATTTGTGAAATTAAAGTTGTATCTGCAACTTTATTTTGTATTCCAGTAGCACAACTTTGGAATGTGGGTTTCAAAATTTTCTGTTCCCTCATTTTTCTTCTCCTTTAGCTCAACAGTTATCCATTTCTTCACCCACAAGAAATACTGCTGTTCTTTCACAACTACCAGTCCTCTGCGCAGAGACATTTCCAACTGTTGTACTTCTCAAAAATCCTTCAGATCTGCATATTTTGCTACTCTTTAGGCAGGGAGAAAAAAGAAGTAAGGTCCTGGGGTTTACATTATTCCCAACAGGAGGGCATATTCAAGGACACTTTGGAGACATGTCTTAGAAAAGTGTTTAAATGCAAATATTTACGAGAGAGGAAAATGAAGTACGTTAGAGTTCTATAGATTTCTAACTGCAAGTCAAGAAAAGCCAGAGGAACCTTGTGACTTACTTCTTTTCTTCTAACAAAGTATGAAATGCGGTAAAACAGTGTACTGCCAACTTCTCCATTTGCTACCTTCACCTATAGATGAGAAAGCAAGACAGAAATAGGACAAAAATAGATTTAAAACGTCTATGAACAGTTGCCAAGGGAAAGGCCTTCTTTGGTTACCAATGCAAATAACTATTTTCAGATTCTCAAGATTAGTGTAATCCTTGTCATTCATTACCTGAAGCATTACACTTCTGTAACACATTTTTCATTTTCTTTATGCTATTTGCATACCTCTCTCTAACACACCTATAGATACAATTACCTAGGATATTTGTATCCAGCAGAGCAAGGAAACAGACTAGATGTAGCAGTACTAGATGTAGCAGTACAAGATGTAGTAATAGAATTACAAAACAATATAGCTACAAAACTAGTACCAGGTGTAGCAATATTTTCAAAACTTGTTTAGTCATTCTACTTTCTTCCTTGCCTCTATAATACTACTTTATTTTTCTTACATGCCACAGTACATAAATACCACCAAATGAGTATTTTCTCTACAGTATTAAATAGTTTTTTCTTCTTGGTTATAAGAAAATTCAGGTTTGAAAACATACTTGGATTTGTTAAATTCACACTTCCAACTGTTAAATTAACTCTGTGATTTTGTTTAAATAATCAGATGACCTAAATAATCAATTTACAAAGAAAAAGCAAGGAGAGAAAAACATTCTTGGGCAATTCTGTGTTTGCATAGAGAATCCCAAATGCTTGTGACTTATTTTTGTTCTGGCTGGCAATTGCCAAGTTTTTCATTATATTACTGATGCATAGAAAAGTACTGAGATTTCTCTTAGAGATCTCTGAGTTCCTCTTCCAGGAAGGTTCACTCTCCAGAAAAAGTTTTCATCAGATGCTATAGAAAGAGAACAGGGGAACATGTCTACAGTTCAGTGATATGTACATAGATTACAACTCTGTCTTCCACAGAAACCAGTCTGAAAGATAGCCTGACATATTAGGAACCTCGCCAAATCTTCTACAAAAAAAATAACAACACTCAACTTTGAACTAGAGTCCCTCATTTGCCTGAACAAATTGTGCTTGATTCATTAACTAGTGTTAAACAATCACTGTTCTGGCAAGCTTTCAATGTCAGACTGCCATTTTTGCCTTTTGTTGTGTTCCAGCAAGGTTCTTTCATTACTTTAACAGTAGTTGTCTGAGGTATTCTAATCAGAACTCTGTATCATTAAAATAGATTTCTAAATTTAGGTCCTTGATATTCTGTCCTCCTACCCTTTGTTCTACCCTGTCCACATAACAATATTGCTATTCTATCTTCCTCTTATCACTACTGTGTCAGTTACTACATTGCTACATAGACTATTATGAACGCAAAAGCATTATCAGTATTTCCTGTTAAAAATGATGCCTTAATATTTACTGTTATGGTTCAATTGGAGATTATTCTATGGTAATCCACTTTCTAAATACGAGCTAAATAACACAGTTAAGTGTATACTCTATGTCTAAATATTTGCCCAATATTTGCTAATCTTAAGGGAAAATTTTAATGTTCCCATGCACATGTGCATAAGATTAGCCCCTAAAAAGTATTCTCAACTCTGTATTTGTAGAAAAAAATCTTGCATCAGATTATCTTAAATACATCTTAAATACCTTATATTTCACCAGAGTAAAAATTAAGGTCTTGACAATTGTACCAGGCTAAGTGATGGAAGAATACAGTCCTTATTTTTTATGACGGGGAATTTAATGAAGTTTTAAGCATAGTCCAGAATGCATCTAGTGTCATGAATGTAAAACCAATAACAAATTAGATTTTATTAGTGAGTTGAGAGGGTACGCTGCCTGAAGTGGTATCACCAGTAAAGCAGCAAAAATATGAAGGCAAAAGGGAAGGGAAGAGAGTCAAAGGGAAAGAAAGGACAGAAGGCAGGAGTAAGACTTAGTCAGTATAGAATATTTGTTAAGGACAGTCAGCAGTACTATTTCACAGAACAGCATGGTATTACTTCTGTCACAGCAGTAGTATTACATTCAGACTGTTCCAATCTCCTATGTCAGTTGACTTCTAAATCTGATCTGTTACAGCTTGACTTTCCATAGCTTTGGGAGCTAAGGAAACTCTCAGCGTTGCTCCATCAGATCATTGTGTTTTACCAAACGAATGCTACAGTTAAAGTCTGGGATTGAAATCCTAGGATTTTTGCTGGTAACTTCAGTTGGGACAAGTTTTCATACCTGAAGTTATGCAGAGTCCTAACCATTGAGACCTACACAGCCAGAATTCAAAGTGCAGAGAGCTTAAAGAGCCACCCCTTTGGGTCATGTCACCGAGCACCACTGAAAAGCACCCAGCTCGGTCCCCTTTGCACCTTCCCTTTTGATGTTTATATACATTAATGAGGAGCATCTTTGAGTCTTTTCTTCTCCAGGCTCAGCATTTCCACCTTTCTCATGCTTTCTTTGTATGTCCAACAGTATGTGATGAACATCTTGTTGGACTCCCTCCAGTATGTACTGGGGAGCCCAGAATTGGACATAGTTCTCTGGGTATGGCTGCACCAGTGCTAAGTAGAAGGGAAGGATCCCTTCCCTTGACTTGCTGGCAACACTCCTCCTAATGCAACCCAGGATACCATTCACCTTCCTTGCAGCAGGGACATATTGCTGGCCCACATTCAATGTGGTATCCAACAGACCCCCAGGTCCTTTTTCTGCCAAGATGCTTTACAGCTGGGTTGCCCCCAGCGTGTATTGTTGCACAGGGTTATTCTTCCCCAGCTGCAGGATGTTGCACTCCTCCTTGTTGAACTTCACGAGGTTCCTGTTGTCCCATTTCTCCAGCCTGTCAAGGTCCCACTGGTTGGCAGCACAATCCTCTGGCATACCAGCCATTCCTCCATGCGGATGATGACATTTCCAAGACCCTGAAACTTCAACAATAAATAGGAACAGGTATTTACACATTAAAGTGGAAAAATGTCAATATAAGATGCTATATGGATTAAATATTCCAACAATTATCTGGCATACATAATACATATTTGGTCAATCCATTATGAAAGTAATCAAAATGACACAAAATCTCCCTGGTGTCCAAAGCAAAGCTGTATATTCTTCAATGTTGTTTTGTTCTCTGTGTGTAACACTTCAGTCATTATTCACTTGCTTCTTCATGATTGAGAGAAGCAATTAGTGTCAATGAAGTCCTTTATTTTATTAGCAAATTGGCTTTCTTTGTATCACTGTTCTCACATGCTCAAAAATTTCAGTAATAGAAACTAGCAAGGTCAATATTTCCTACGTTTGCGTGGTTTTGTTTTTTCTTTTTTTGTGTTGTTTTTTTTTTTTTGGTGTTGTTGTTTTGTTTTGTTCTGTTTTGTTTTTCCCCAAATGCCTTCTTTTCTTTCTCACTTGACTTTTTTTTTTTGAAAGTTGCAACACCTTTATTTTGATCTTTGTTCAGTTACCAAAGAGGAAATCAGTTTGTTTTTTTTTTTTTCATTATGAATGAAAATGTAACCATATGCTCTCAATTCTGCCACAACAAAAATTGCTTAGCAAGTGCCTGGGCATCCCCAAATTAATTCTACTAAAGTTAACAGAAGTTTTAAAACCAGTATTCATGAGGGGGTTTGTAGTATAGCATTGCAGAAGTTCATTTGTGTTGTATACTCTAGTGAGCTCTCCAGCATCACAGTGGAGAACAGTATTATCATGAATGTAATCAATGTTGATTCCAGAAGAACCCATTAGAAACTGTAGTTCATCTACCCTTCCTTGCATATCCACTGGAGAACATCACAAAGACTTTCTGACAGTTGTTACAAAAACGTTAGGTTTTTAATAAAAGGCTATGTCTTGGGGCATGTTCTCTTTGCCTGGAGAGAGAAGAAATTATTTGCTATCTGACACAAGACTGTAGGAATGAAATATTCTTATAAGATCCCATCCAAAGAAATAAAATATCAGGCATTCTAGAAAAACAGATAAAAATAAAGGAGGAATTCCAAAACAAGGGCTTAAGATACAGGGATCTAAGGGAAGATTAGTTTCTGAACCTAAATGTAATGGTTGAACATATGTTATCTGTTGCCAGTCTTTGTTATCTTTCAAACTTTAAATTTAGGGAATAAAAATTCCCCTGGAGTCTAAGCTGTGCATTAAAACTTGCAAAAATTTGTTCTTGTCTTATGTACAAATTAAGTGAATCCACAACCCATGGGATAAACTGAATTCAATAAAAGACACCGCACCAAATATTGCCAGCATATTAAAAGCACATATGAGTCTGTAAAACACTTCATAAACTTTATGAGCATCATATTTAAACAATGAATGTTTCTTGCCTATTTTACCTCAGTTGAAAAGTGCTCTGGAGTTTCACTTTTTTAATAGATACAGACCTTATACACGCAACGCCTTTTGTAAGATTATGCCTAAAAATCTCTCCAGCTCTGATGATCAACTAGATAAATTTTAAAGAATAATAATTTAATCATATCATCTCCTCTGAAACTTCTGCTTTGGTATCTTAAATAGACTTTTTAACTTTCTAAAATACCTTCTCCTATAATTATATTAGCCTATTTTTATCTCCATTGAAATTTAGATTATTTTGTAAGCACGGATGATAGAAACTTGAAATGACATTTTAGAGAACACCTTGCTAATACTATGCACTGTAACACTAAAATTCCTCAGTCTTTACTGAAAATTATTGTTCTGATCTTAAAATGACTCCCTGTCATTCAAGAAAGGATAGTCGTCCCGTGATCTGCTAATAAATCCCATTCCCTCTCTTGTAAGTGTCAACTCCAGCTGATAAGCCTTCAATTTAGGGCAAGAATTCTGGATTTAGTACCTATGTGCATTACCTTCTACTATGCTATTTTATCCTGCTTCTGTAATTCCAGTCCACAATGTGTGACCTGCCTATTCCTATCAACACTGGCAGGACTTTACATGTCTTGCATCATCTGAACCATGGATTATTAATGCAAACATTATTCTAAGTTTTTTAAAGCAGTATTATGAATAATGATATTAAGCATAACCTGTTCCAAGACTAGTTCTTGGAAAATATAATTTCTAGCCTCCATCCATCTGGACATCTCTCTTATCAATGTATCTCATTGTAGTCTTCCTTTCAGCTATCATGTTAATCATTCCATAGTCCTTGTTTTAGTTCCCACTTTCATTTCATTTCCTTTGATATTCATTTTAATTCCATTGAATTGACGCTTTACTTAAATCTAGATTATTAAATTGACTACATCCATCCAATCTAATGAATTTCAAAGAAAGTGATACTATAACACAATACGTTCTACTTTTGCCAAAATCATAATGAATTTATCTTATTTAAACTCCACATTCTCGGCTACTCTTCATTTCAAAATCTGTTATAGCATATTGAATTAAGGACAAACGAAGAATTCTTTTGGATATCCCACGTTTCTTTTTCAGATACATCTATCATATTTACTGTTCTCTTATGGGAATAAATAAAGTGTCACTCCCCAAATTGCAGGTTCTTTCAAAATCACTGTTATTAAACCTGAACATTATTCAGGCTGTTCAAGTTTCACACAATACATGCTTATTTTTCTATCCACTGTGGAGTGACCACTTCTACTTCCTATCATCATTGGATAACCTTTCCTTAACTGCATACGTAAATTCTTCTGTTAAAACTGGGGCAAAGTATTAACATCTGTGACATCTCATGTCCCTTAGTCTCCATCTGATCTTCAGGATGTTATGTCTACACTATGGTGCTTCTTGTAATTTCCTTTAGTTTCTTTGGAGGATCTAGCTCAGATAGATATTTTGACATTCTCACTACATTTTGGTACTTTCTGACCTACAGATCCATAACATTCTCATGCAGGTAGTTCTTCCCTACCTACATACTTCTGCTTGAAACTCAAGCCCAGACTACTGAAATTTTATCTTAGAATCATAGAATCATAGAATGGTTAGAGTTGGAAGGGACCTTAGAGATCATCAAGTTCCAACCCCCCTGCCATGGGCAGGGACACCTCCCACTAGAGCAGGTTGCTCAAAGCCCCATCCAACCTGGCCTTAAACACTTCCAGGGATGGGGCATCAACAACTTCCCTGGGCAACCTGTTCCAGTGCCTCACCACCCTCACAGTAAAGAACTTCTTCCTAATATCTAATCTAAATCTCCCCTCTTCCAATTTAAAACCATTACCCCTCGTC
>VXBW01008765.1:0-27140 GCA_013400375.1 Thinocorus orbignyianus | reverse complement strand
GGGGGGGGGGTGGGGGGGGGGGGGGGGGGGGGGGGGGGATGGCGGCGGTGCGCGGCCGCGCAGCTTGTGGCTTTTCTCCGCGCTGCTACTTGCGCAGAGGGGAAACTTTTGGAAGGTTGATCTTCGGCTTTTTATTCCCGATACGTTTTCCCCTCGGAGGGGTCCTGTTTGGGGGAGCGGCAGCCCGCGGAGCGCGCAGAGGGGCGCAGTGGCTGCGCGGCCCCGGGGCGCATCTCGGGGAGCCGCAGTCGGGCAGGGAGGGGACGCGGCGGCTCGGCGAAGGGAGAGAACCAGTCGGTTGTGGGGCTTGACTTTGCGGACTGGTGGTCGGATGGCTTTTGGAATGTGCCGTGAGGTTACGTGGTGGACTCCTGGTCTGGTCGGTAATGGTGCTGCTGGTAATTCATGGGACAAAAAAATTAAACCGCAGTTCAGTTCATTTAATTCACCCCGTTCTGTCCTCACTCCTCCCTGACGGTTGTCCCTTTTCCATGGGAAGGGTTTGGCGTACAGTGCCTTAAACTCCTCTGGAAGAGTTAGTTATGCGTTGGAACAGTTTCGACAGTTTCCTTTATCTTAAATGAATATACTGGATTTGTACATAATTATCAGCTACCGGAAAGCATATATATATATATATATATATATTTTAGTGGACGGGTGAAAGTGATTTATCTTTTGTTTCTTACCCCGTTATCGTTGCTCACAGAAAGAGGGCAGATGATCGTTTGAGCCTGAAAGATAAAATACTCGGTAGTGCTGAAATACTGAATTTATTATTTTCCTACTCGTTAGATATGTGCATTTTAATGGAAGTGTCGCTATTCCACACATTATGTGTGTCTGCCTTTGCTAGGATATTCATAATAAAACCCAAAGAAACCCAGGCGAGTTTACTCATACATTTAATTAAAAAAAGTAAAAGAATTCCCCTGTCAAGTAGAAAAAAACTGAACACCTAAACGCAAAAAACTGCTGAAGTGTCACTTCTGTGTGAAGACATTCACAGCTTATTTTTACCTGGTGTTTTCTTACATCTTGATATCCGTGAAGAACTGCCGTATTTACTCCTTAGTGGTTCTTTGGGCTGACATCAGACTAGCTTGGCATTACTATTTCAAAATTTGATGTCATTGACTCCTAAAATATCTTTGAACAATGTAGTAAGAAGGTGGGATTTTAATAACTTAAAAATTAATACACTGTCTATCAATTGAGAGTGTTTTATTAAGTATCTGTTAATAATGAAAGTACCCATGAATGCATATGTAGGGATGATTCCGTGATTCTATGTTTAAATTTTTATACAAACATATTTTCTACATTTGCAAAGAGATTTAAAAAGTATTTTTATTTAAATGTTTTCTTAATAAGAATCAAAAGTAATTTTTGAAATTTCTATTAGCCATTTACTGCTCTATACCTTTAATCCTAAAGGTATGTGCAAAATAAAGATGACTTTCCTTTTCGCTTGGCTTTCATCCTGAAAGAACAAATGTACTTAAAAGCGTGAATACATTTATTTACATTTCTCTATTTCTTTGTTTAATTGTCTGTGTGATATTTGGATTACAGTCTTAAACATCTGGATGGAAACTAGTCAAAATATATATATACACACATGTATAATCTGAGGTCGGGACTAAATTGCTCTGTGCTGAGGAGAATCTTTGTACCTGCGTATGATTCTTCTTAGAAAAATGTCTGGTTGTCTACTATTCATTTGAATTTTGAGGAGGACCCCATTTTGTAAGTGGTTACATGGGAGTGGACTGCTGTGATACACAACATTTTATTTATGTCATATCTAATTGCCGAAGCTAGATTTAATTAGTTTGTTGAGAATGCTCTTTGAAGTTGTGAAGTGATATGTGAGTGCAAGTGTCGTCATGTGGTTTTAATAAGACACTTGCCCCTTTAATGTTAAGCATCACCACAGCTCTGCCGAACGTAGTTTTTGATGGGTTGCGCCTTAGTACGTAGAGACCTTGCATCTAAATTGACCGAGAAACCTATGGGAGAAAGCTGTATTTTGCCTTTCTACTACTAAAGTGGTAGTGCAGGTGAAATCATCTAGTCAAAGGGAATTCTTGCTGTTTTCCTCAGTGCTGCTGTGATTTTAGAAAAAAACCCCACAAGCCATGGACAGACAGATCCAGGAGCAGTGGTCAGATCTTTTTTCCAGTTTGAAACTTCCCATGCTAAGCTGCGTAGTAGTTGTCTTTTCGGTTGAGGAGTTCCTTTCCGTACCTTTTCACTGGCTTGTCTTAAAAAGCAGACAAACCAAAGGCAGCTTCGGTAATTGTAGTTATTATTCAAAATAGTATGTAATTATTTTTTTTCCCCCTGATTTCTTAATTTGTTTTCTAGGTACTGAGTTTGTGCTGTGAAGCTTGCAAGAAAGTGCTTTTTCATGTTCCTTCTGAACTAGAGGCCGACACATTAGTTGGCAGAGGTGAGAAACTGCAAGATGTCCATCTTAGTACAACATTGCACCTTTGCTGGAGATGCTGTTAACAGTGAAGGAGGCTTTTTTTTTTTTTTTTTTTTAAATGGAATGAATGGATGACTGGACAGCCAGTTAAACAGCTGGATCAGCCTTTTTATGAAGGATACGCCCTGTGTTTGTTACGGATTTGAATGCTGGCTCCATGCATCCATTTGACTTTTGTGTAAACAACTATTGTCAGCTTCCAGTATTTATTTTAAAACAAGAATGGCAGAGTTTAATGGTTTGAAATTTTGGAGTCTGGGGCTTAGTATTTAAATGAGCGGCTTAATATTCCCGAGTGCGCCCATAACACACACAGTCATATGAAGAAGTCAGTCAGTCATTTGGATAATGGAAAAGAAAATAAAGAAGATAAAACCCACACAAGCAAAACACCCAGAAGCTGCTGTTCTGTGTAACACGACTGTGACTTCTCAGCAGCGTTGGGACGTTCAGGGCACCCAAGGAGAGAGGGTGCAGAGGGTCCTGCCTGCATTGCCCATTGATTTGGGAGAGTGCTGCTGTCTGACTGGATGGTCTCGGTTTTTAGGGCAATGTGCGTGTAACTGAGAGGAATAGGGGAGACCGGAAAACACAAAACACCCTCCTTTTTTTTTCTCTTTTTTTTTTCTCTTTTTTTTTCTCTTTTTTTTCCTCTTTTTTTTTTTTTTTCCTTTCTTTTTTTCCCCCCCCAGACCTGTTCTTGAAAGGCAGCTTTTAAAGGTGTGGCATAGGAGCTGCTACAGGGCTCCTGCGCTGCTTCTGAGCCGCCCGAGACTGATTTTTAGGATTCAGAGGGTGCCCTGTGTGAGCCTCAGGACAACAGAGGGGCATGCTTCAAATCTGCCATCCTGAGCCACATTCCTACAGAAGAAACAAATCAAATCAAGTAGATGGGTAGTTCATCACAATGCAGGTGCTCAGGAAATCTAGCTTTAAAAATGATAGTTCTTTGACCTGAATGTTACATTTTAAAATGAAAGATTTTTACAGCTGTTGAAGTATTTAGCATGTTCTCAGAGGCTCTAGCATTTCTCTGTGTAAATAAAAATGATTTATATAAAAACAAATCCTCATGTTATTACACTGCTATGAAAGAAATTGCGTAACATTTAACTTAAACTTTTGGGTTTTTTCCTGAAACATTTAACACAACCTTTATAGATTGAATTACATTGCTCAAGCATTTATTGAGAAAGTGCAATATATTTTACATTGATACAAAGACCATACCTTGACAATAAAATGAGTCAGGATTTTCCTGGTTGTTGCAAGGTTTTTTACGTTTCGGACTTACGCAATGTATACAAGAAGATGTAAAGAAAAAAAAATCCCACAAAGCTATGGCTAGCTGAGCATAATGTTGACTCACACAGCCATCAGAAACAAAATCTCCAATCTGATATTTTTGAAAATGCAGTGCTATAATATGCAGAAGTATGAGACACCTTTAAGTGAGGCAATGATACTCTCTTCCATACTGAATTTTCGTTGTATGGATTGACAAGGAGGAGGAGTCACTGCTGCAGTACTTCAGAAAGTCTGGGAAATGTTTAATTGAACAGTTAAAAGAAAAACTTAAGAAAGGGAAGATATCACATCATATTTAAAATTCCCATCTCTTCTTGTATTCTTTAAAAGAGAAATGAAATTTAGTTCTTTGAAAATATCTACATGGGATCAAATTCTGAATCTACTTTACTCTGGGAATTTTACAGTCAGCTTTCCCAGAGCAAAGTCCCATCCACAATGACATTCTTGAAGGAATATTGAAACATCTTGTACTTTGTAAGGACCATTCTTTGAGAGTTTAGGTCTCTGGCTTTCAGGGTGCCAAATCATTCTTGCTTAGTTCTGTGGTCCTGCTGAAGTTTGTTGTGATTATCCTGATTTTACTTTTTTCTGCAGCTGTAGTGCTCAGTTACTCGCTGGTGAACCAAGTTTATTTAAGTGCATTTAAGTTTATTTTAGCCAAATGCAGTGATACCAAATGCAGTAAAATGCAGTAAAAAATACCTGAGAAGGATGCTGAACTTACCTACTTACCTAGTGCTTCCCATTGAACTTCATGGGACGTATTAAAACCTGCCAATCGTTTGTTCTAGAGTTAGTCTTTATCTCTCCCATCTGTCTGCCTCATAATGTAAAGGCCTTTGTCCTCCCAAGACTATTAAATCACATAGTACCAGTCAGTGCTTTCCTCCTGAGGGCAAAGCTTCCAAGATGTAATATCTCCATTGGGCATATGCATCAATTAATCATCTTCAGTGATTTTGTGGGGCATGGAGCACAAGGTGAATCTAATAGCTACTGATCCAATAATGAGCATGTTCACAGTGTTTTTTCCATTTAAATGTATTAGTTCATCTCTGATGCTTCAGTAATTTTACCTGTGTAATAGTGTCTTGTTGAAGGACATAGGTGAAGCATCTGTGTCCTTCAGGAAACACTTAGGAACACAAGAGTGGAAATTTGTGTAAACTTGGTCAAATCTGAGAGCATAAATGGGTTCTAGAATCTGTATTTGTGATGGTTAAATGATGACCAAATTCTTGGAGACGCCATATGTCAGAAAATAGAATTTTTACTTAGGAATTTTGTGTTGTTTTGTTTTGTGATGGATGTTATTGTTTTGCTGTTTGAGTTATTTTATGAATATTCTGAATATTTTTTATTGCAGTTGATTTGAAAGAATGCCTTCAGTCTGCAGACTTAATCAGTTCTAGTGATGGGAACTTTAAAATTCTAGAGGATGGTTCTGTGTATACAACGTCTCCTGTTTCTTTGTCTGCTGAGAAAAAGACTTTTAGCATATTACTTAAAGATACTCAAGAACACGTACAAAAGAAAATACATGTTAGCTTGGTGGAAGAAGGAAAAAAGGTGAGCTTCTAATTTCAAGATACCTTAATTACTTGAAATGCTGTTTCACAGAGTACAGCTTCATTCTGGGTAACTGGTTGAATTTTGGAACTCAAATTATCAGGCAAAGCACTTTGCAGAGTGTACTTTTATTTAGCAGTTGTTGATTACTGTCTGTTGCTTAAGTCATCAGACTTCCTTTCTGAAATGGGAGATGCTAGCAGGGACCTTAATCAGAAACACTGAAAATCTTAAAAGCCGTGTTTGAGGAATTAAAGCAGATTTTATTTCTGCAAAGTATTCTGACAAATGAAAAAACTTGGAATGTTGTCACAGGTGTAATCAGAAATTAAGACCTCAGAAAAACAAATGGCCAGTGGGAAAACTGGAACAGAGGGGAAAAAAGATGGAAATGGAGGACAGTGGTTAAATGACAATATGCACAGTTAAGAATATATGGACGTATCTTTAATTCTTAAGAATATATATTTAATGTATGTGTGTATAAATGTATAATCTTAATTCTTAAGAATATGCGGATATATTCTTACCTGTCTTTTTATCTTCTAGGCCCAGACACAGAAGACCAGGCATGCTAGAGATACAGTTCTCAAGAGAACCAAAAGAAGGTGGGGCCCTATTCCATCCGTCATGATAGAGAACTCACTGGGACCTTTTCCACTACAAATACAGCAGGTATATTTTGTACGAATCCTAAGTTTGTGACACAGGCTAGTTTTGTATGTGACTTATGATAAGAGCAAAAGTGAGCTCTCTTGTATTCCCTACTGATGCCATTCCTTCTGTTATTCCTCTGTCACTTTCTGTCCTGTTCACTGTATATCTAGTGGTCTTGTAGCTGACATAACTTGTGATCATAGTTGTTGGGATAAACTGGAAATATGCAAAAGTTGCAAGAAGTAGAGAGGCTTGCTATCAGGAGAGCTCTTTGGCCTGGGAATCAATGAAGTGTGTAATTAAAAAGAAATAACAATCAACCTCCTTCCCCCACCCCCCCAAAAAAAAATGTTGCCAAGAAAAAGATTTTGTGGACATGAAGTGGGGGAAATCCTACCTGCATGTCTGCATCCTCTCTGGAGTTCAGGGTGTAGACCTGTAGCGTTGAAGACTGACTATGGCCTATATTATTAGGAAAAGTACTTGCTGCAAGAAAACAAGTAGGCGTGAAAGAGAAATGCAAGAACTAGAGTTATCATAGATCCATCTAGCCTGCGCTGGATTACAGAGTGGCTGGTAGCAGATGGGTAGAGACAAGTGTAATAACAGAGTCTGTGCAGAGCAATCATTCTTCTACTAATCTTACCTTCATAACTTCTGGCATTCGGTAGGTAAGGAAAGTTTGGGGAGGAGAGCATTTATAAATAGATAACTGCTGATGTTACCTCCTTGGTGCTTGTAGTGAGACGCAGAGAGGCTGCCTGGATTGGCATATCTCTGAGTTGTACTCTGGGTAGGTCTTTCTTTCCTTCCTTCTTTCCTTGCTTTCCTTTTTCTTCTGCAGTTGCAAACTTTAAAACCAAAATGTCTTGAACAGGGACAGAAATAAAAAAAACAGATATATCTGAAAGTGCATTGTATGTTCAGTATTCTAGAGAGATTCGATTTCAAATAATTTTTGTATACATGCTCTAAATTTCTTTAATTGTTTGACATTTCCGTCTCTTGAACTTTTCTGAGTTAACTATCCCTTCTCATGTACACACAATATAAAGGAAAGCAGTTACATGGCAAGTTGTTCTTCTGTTCTGTGAACTTTAGGCTGCTAAAGAAGTGGAAGTAAAACAAGCGTGTTTTTTTTTCAATTTTTTTTAAGTGTTTCTATTTGTGCTACATATGGTAATGAAAAGGGGTAAAATGTGTTAGAATGATGCTGTTGTTTTTTCTTGAGCTTAAAAACATGTTCTTTATAGGTCCAGTCAGACACAGCTCAGAACTACACCATTTATTATTCTGCCAGTGGACCGGGAATTGATCAAGATCCAAAGGGTTTGTTTTACATAGAAAGAGAAACTGGAAATATCTTTGCTACTCGTGCAGTAGATCGTGAACAATATCCAAGCTTTCAGGTACAGGCCTAAATTATGTAAATAAAATTGAATCTTTTTTTTCTGTCATGCATGTATTTGGAAGCTCGGTTACAGGGGCAAATGGGAGCACACAAGATCTGGAATCAGCTATCTGTTCTAAGCAATATCATTGGTGTTCTAGAGATGAAACCAGTGTCAAATAAAGAAATAGCTAGTCATCTAGATCTTGAGAGTAGTTTTGCTTTTCACTGCTTAGATTCTAATTACAGTAAAAATGTAGTGAGCTATTGGATTTGCATCACTTTTGGGAAAAGTTTGAACTTATCCCAGTTTTTCAGGGAAGGTTGAAAAGGTCTGCATAAAAAGAGAATTATGAAAAACTCCAGATGGCTGTGATTTTTTGAGCCTCTTTCTCAAGCAGTTCAGTTTTGGTATTTTGTTAATAAGGTACACTGCTCTCTCTGCTGGCTGAGAAGTGTAAGAAGGCAGTTCGTAGAAACAAACAGCTTCTAAATAGTTAGGTAATTAGCAGTACCCATTACTGCATTTTATTCAATTATGTTGTTATGTGCAAATAGTCTTGCTGTTGTTAATTTTTTTTCTAAGCAGCAATATTTAGATTATCTAAAATTTTGGTAAGGTTGAGATTGTCTCATAGATACCTGACAAAAAACTGTGTTCAGGAGGCTTGGAAAAAGTGTTTGACAATGTTGGGTTTGGGCGGGTGGTGGGAAGGGAAGAAAGCAATTCAAATAGTTGTAGTGCAAGGAATGGAAAGGGGAAAGATTGGGAAGCATTTAATGGTTTTGTGTCATTTTAAGGTACCAGTCGCTTCCCCTTCCATGTGGCCGAAGAGCCTGGTCTTGAGAGGGGGATGCTTGGCATGCTGTATCATTTTATTGATGCCTCCCTTGAACTAAAAGTGTAAGAATACTTCATGTTGCTTAAGCGTGAAGCAAATTACTGAATTTATGTCTTACAGATAATTTGCTTTGCAACCACTCCAGACGGTTATTCACCAGAGGTACCACTTGTGCATACAATCAGGATAGAGGATGATAATGATAATGCTCCATATTTTACACAGGACCTTTTTGAGTTTTCTGTCCTTGAAAATTCCAAACCTGGTAAGAATTGTTTCAAATCAATGAACATGGTTACCACTATTCAACTCAGTTATGTACCAGTATGACTAGGTCTAATTCTTCCTTTTAATCAATTTCAGTGGGGTTTCTTAAAGGGTATTTCTTTACAGCAATGACTGAATTTGCAAAGAGCAGCTCAAGATTTCTTAATGATTAGAAATTCCAAAATGCTATCTCAATCATATTGGAAGGTTTGCAGACAGAGAGAATTCAGTGTTCTTAAAGTGGTGTAAGAACTTCAGAGCACTATTCTTTTCATTTTGCCCCAAAATCACCTGTTTAACTGAAATGTTTTGATTGATAGATGGCAATTTTTAATTTCCTAAACAAGTAAACTGGTGGTGTTCTAAGGTGTGAAATGCCTTTAGTTAAACTTACAGTGTTTGTCAAAGCTGATGAACTTTTCGTGGGGGGTGGGAGTGGAAATCTTGCTTCTGCCCATACCTGTAAAATGCTGGGATTTGCCCATTACTGACTTCATGTGTCTGTGTAACAGAGGACAAAAGCAGAGAATAAGGAATGCAAAAGCCATGGTTTGCCATTCCTCACTCATCTCCTCGGACAGGGGTACAGAAGGGGGAAAGATTTAATTTACTTTGCAGAAAAGGAAGCAAAGTGTCTTTCCATTCACCCCAAAACACCAGTTGTATTTCATTCTCTGAGCTGCTCTACTCCTTACTGCACGAGTTACTGTTTTTCAGACGGAGTTTGAAAACTACCTGGGCTATAGGGATGAAGTATAGCAGCTCTCCCGAACAGGCAGACCTACAGTTTGAACTATGTCAGAAAGCACCAAACCTCCCCCTCCAGCTCCTCTTGACCTGTGTTTAGGATGCTCAGTTAGAAGTCCCTGTCAAAAATACTGAAATCTGAATGCTTAGTATTTCTTTTGATTATTCTATGGAACAGTTGCATTAATTACAACTTTGTCTATGAAGCAAAAAAAAAAAAAAACCCAGAAGATTAAAATAGACAATTCTACACTTACTGTATTTTTACTACTATTTACCTTGTTTTTAGTATTATTTTCATTTAGAGCTAAATGACTGAATAGCTATTTTCATATATTTAAAATAGAAATGTCTGTTCAAATATTTTTTATTTTTTATGGATTTTTCTTGAACTAAAAATTGCTGTATTGTGTTCACAGGTGTAGTTGTTGGAAGAGTGACTGCAGAGGACAGAGACGAGCCTTATACTCTGCATACTACGTTGAAATACCGCATTGTGTCACAAAATCCACCAGTAACCCCAGCATTTTCTTTACATGGTGACACAGGTGTCATTGCTGTATTATTGCCTCAGCTGGACAGAGAGGTGATCTTTCCCAAAGCATTTTTAGCCATCATCTAGTACACACAGATAGCTTCTTAACTCTGAACTGCTGGCATGGGAATCGCCAGATAAATAATTTATTTTACTTTTGTTTGTTTGGTTGGTTTGGTTTGGTTTGGTTTTTGGTTTCCCTGCCTAAGTTTTCCAGAGATCTGTAATTACTTCAAAGAGTTTCTTCATAGATCTACTGTATTTTAGCTAATCTTGGCAGGGGACCTCCCACTGCTCTTTTATTCAACCTATGGATTGAAAATCCTATGGATTTTTATTCTTTCTCTGTTCATGGATCCCAAGAACCACTGTTTCATCCAAATCAAGCTCCATTTGAGTTACTACTTCTTTACAGGAAAGATGAACCAACTTTTCCAGAAATAGTTGGTCATCCTACATTCAGCAGAAATATTTACAATATCTGAAACCTATACAATAATATAACATTTCCTAAAATTAAAGTGCAAACCATTTGTTCTTATCAGTTAGCTTTCAAGTAAGTAAGATACAGGAGGTTTTAGATTTTATTTTATTTGGGTTTGGATTTTTTTTCTGGATAAAATCATAGAATCATTCAGTCCAAAGGTCATCTAGTCTGACCTCCCTGCAGTCACAGGGACACCCCCAACTAGACCAGGTTGCCCAGGGCCCCATCTAGCCTCACCTTGAATATCTCCAGGGAAGGGGCCTCAATCATGTCCCTGAGCAACCTGTTCCAGTGTTCCACCACCCTCAGAGTAAAGAACTTTTTCCTAATATCCAATCTAAATCTGCTCTTCTTCAGCTTAAAGCCATTGCCCCTTGTCCTATCACTGCAGGCCATAAAATGTCACATAAGAGGTTATTTATACTAGAGAAACTGATGAGCATGTCTATTTTGAAACACATCTATCATTTTAGAAAAAAACACTGCTATAAGCACATCTTTTTTTGAGAATAAAGAGAGTCATATTCTGGCATACTGATGTTGCTTCACGGCTGAAAATTCATGTTAGCAGTGTGTTGCAAAATTGTGCACTTGCAGGTACATGGCACAACTTTTTTTAGTAAGAGAAAAATGCAGTGGCTGTGAGTGTCGCTGACTACTAAGGAAATAATCACAGTGACTACCGAGGAAAAGAAAGCTTGAAAAACGGGTCCACTATCTGTCTTCTGAAGATAAACTTATGAAGTGGAACAGGAGATTTCTTTCTTCCACATGAGGAACTTAGTGCTACTTCCCAGCATTTGAAACTGGAGTTACTGTCTTGATTTACAAATTCCCTTTTTTTTGTTGCCCAATGTCTGTCTACCCTGTTTCCCCTTTTCTTCCCTGGTCTCCCGTCCCTGGTTTGTTCAGGTTTTAAATAAGGCTAAAGAAAGCCTTCTGCTCTTGTGACTCAGGTCAGGGATGTAAGTGGGCTCCTTATCAGTGATCCCCTTGGAACTGATAAGAGCGCTGACTCCTTCCAATGGCAGGCATTGCCTTGTCATGTATAGCCTAAACAAAGGCACACCATTTCTGGTCATCGTTGCTGAAATAGGAGACATGCACTGAAACACTTCACCAGCTGGAAGCCTAAGGGAATACTCTGCCTCACCGGAGGGGAGGGCTGGATAGGAGACTAAAGTGCATCATTTGCATCTTTCAAAACTTCAGGTATTGGAAAATAAAACTGACATTGTGAGAAGCTTTATTTGATACAGGATACAGCATACAGATTACTAACAGATGCTGAACTCATGCCATCTAGCCACTGAAAAATACTTGTTTTCTCTTTGTAACTATAGAGAAAAAGCCCCAAAGCTAATAGACTCGTTTTGTAGTGGAGCACTGAGTTTAGAGCAGAGTTGGGGAATGGGAATAAAATATATAGTTCTACTCTTCTGTGTAAGTATGTGATTGAAAAAATGAGTATGTCAAACTTCTCTATGCTTTTATTCATCTTTTCAGCTGGTACCCAGTTACACTTTGTTAGTTGAAGTGAGAGATATGGCAGGTCAGCCTTTTGGTTTGTGCACTACAGGAACAGCTGTCATCAGAATTGAAGATACAAATGACAATGCACCATCCTTTAGACAGACACAAGTAAGTCTTCATCCATGAAATGTCTTTAAAAAAGTAAAAAATAACAACCACAAAACAAACCAAAACATCATCCTCTTTCTAATTTCCCGATAAGCAGTCCCTTAAATATGAAACCCAATACCCTGAGAGAGTTAATGCCATAATAGATGCTTGACAATTCTCTGTTGGTTGTTGCACTGTTTGGTAATTAGATCTATTGGTACGTTAGTTGATTTGAGTAATTTACCTTATGCCCACTGGGAGAAAGCTGATGTGACTCATTGATTCACTTCTGCTGCAATACATAGTCTTAGAAATCCCATGTTTAACCATTTTCAGGGAAGGGACAGATAACTTCTAAGCATTGTCATGACCTCATTATTATTTGACCAGCCTTTAGCTACTTCTGTGTTGGAAATGAAAATGTTGTTGTCAGTGAAGCAGATGCAAGGATTTTCACTGAGGTTTTCTATGCTTTTCCAACTTTTTTTTTCTTCTTCTACAGATGTGTATGAACTGCTTCTTGTTCACCAATAGCTATAACTCAGCCTTAAGTCTTTGATTATTGCAGCCATCTGAATTACTCAGGATCAGAGACTATGCCTCCATAACTGCATATATAGCTCAAATAGCACAGGAGATTATGCAAAACAAAATTTATGAAAAGTGATTGGTTATCTATGAGGAATACACGTACCTTATCCCTTCTGTTCAGTGCTGTAGAATATCATCAGTAATATTAATTCAGAATCACTCTTATTTGTGCTTCGTGAGCTTGTACAGAATAACACAGCTATTTAAGAAGATAAAAAAATAAGAAAAATCCTTTCCTCCTTTGCTGTCCAAATAGAGACTTCTTTTTTACCCTTCTTGGCTTTTCTTAAGTTCTTGTGATTTGTTTATATATATATTTTTTTTTTTTTTAATTTACGCTAATGCCTTTTCTAATGCTCAGCTTGGTCCTGTTGTACGCAAATTAGTATCTGTAGCTGATGTAACTGAGGGGAATTGTGCTAATTTACCTTTCTTGGAAGGAGAATTCCAGACTTAATTATGTCAGTGACAGTGTGAGTGTACGAAGGGCCTGAGATTTCAGTTGTGCTGACAGGAAAGGTTTACTGTTTCACTTAGGGTGTAACGGAGGAGTGGGGAAAACATGCTAATGCATAGGAACAAAGTAAATCATTACAGCAGCTTGGTGAATTGACTCCTTGAGTTTAAGAGGTCTTACTTAAATACAGTGTTCTTCAGTCCTGCATCGTGGAACAGTATTCTCTGATTTAAATAAAATTTTTTTTTTTTTTTGATACTCCAAGTATGAAACACGAGTGGAAGAAAACAGAGTGAATGTAGAAATACTGAGAATCTCTGTTGTTGATATTGATGAACCTGGTTCACCCGGCTCAAGAGCAGTGTATGAAATTATAAGAGGAAATGATGATCAGTCCTTTGAAATTACAACAGACAGAAACACAAATGAAGGAGTACTGTGTGTTGTTAAGGTAAGTAAAAATGGAACTACTAGAGGAAAATTTGTGTGTCTTCAGGCATTGATTTTAAAACTAATAATCTAGAACTCATTTTTATTCAAAGAATAACTATCAGGCAAATCATGCTTTCTTCGCAATCTGAACTCTCTTCTAGAGCAGAATGCATAATGCATTGCAAATGAGGCTCATGCGTGGTCCATATAGTACAAAACTCATCTTCCAGACCACCCCTCACTTTGTGTTTGCAGAATTCAAGGCGTTCCCTTTGGTTGGTCATTTCAGAAGACCTTGGTGCTTTTGCTTGGTTCCAAAGTTTGAGTTGTGTAGACCTAGGGATGTACTTGAGGGTTACATCATGGCTGGGTTTCTAACACAAATGAGGGTATGGCAAAGGAGGAGAGGAATGAGCACCTCCTATAGTCCTGTTCTCTCTGGGAATTGATTAAATTTACCAACTCTGCATAAAACTCTTAAGGTTTTATTTTGCAGGGTAGTGACTCCACATTACTCTTCTGGGGTGTGAGGGAGTTCACACGTGTAAGACTATGTGTTAGTTTAGTTGCTTGTTATATCCAGTACTGTACAGATGTGAGGTAAAAGGAGCACTGTACCTGTACTCCAAGCATGTCCCTTTTTCTCTTCATACTTTTTTTTCATTACCTGTTAAAACTGCAATAACAGGTAACTCATAAGGAACAGGCAGAAAGTGTCTGAAAAGTAAATGGTAAATGCTAACTGATTAATCCCACAAATTCAGATGTATTTGCAATGTGTGAAGTCTTGGTAGCAAGAGGCGTGATTGACTTGTGCTGGAAAGGAAATATACATAACCTAAAATAATGGCCAACCAGATATGTGAGGAGAAAATCTCCCCTCCATTTAATTCTTATCTCAGTTCTATTACTAATTGACTATCAGAGTATTAATCTAAAACTTTACAGTGGTGCTGCTTATCTTATTAGGGGTAGTTTCTCATCATACCCTCTTTGACTAACTTAGAATTTAATAATTTTTTTTAATTCATGTCCCTTTACTGTGTCTCAAGCTGGATGTTCCGGAAGGATAGCTGACTTCTTTTGTAAAGAAATGTGGTACAGTTTTATCGATTTAATAATCAGGCAGTGAAAACAATACCTTTGGTTTGAAGGAAAAAAAAATCAATACCCCGTCTTCGTTACAGGGACTGGACTATGAGACCGCCAAGCAAAGGACCCTCGTCATCGCAGTCAACAATGAGGCACCTTACATGCTGGCACCGCATTCCCAACAACTTTCCCAGAGCACCAGCTCTGTTACCGTGAACGTCCTGGATATGGATGAGGGGCCGGTGTTTAAACCCTGTCACTTACGCATCGATGTTAAAGAATGTGAGGATATTGGGACGAGTATTGGGAGATACGTAGCAGAAGATCCAGAAACTGGAAATAGCGAAGGCATATGGTATGAAACAATGTTATCTACTAGTTTATTTGGAGTACAGCATGGGCAGGGTAAAGGAAGGGAGAAATAGTTGTTGATGCTCTGTGTGTGTGTGTGCACCTGAGTGTATATGAATATGTGTGTGTATGTATGTATATGTGTGTACATGTACACGTGTATGTATATTTGAGATCTTCAACTAAACAAATTTTTCTTGGCAGCTACCGGATACCACCTGGCCAGTGTAATTGGATCAGCATAGATGAAAAATCAGGGGAGGTCAGAACCATTAAAGTCTTGGACCGAGATGTAGGAGAGATGAGGCGAGGTCAATGCAATATCACAGTCCTTGCAATAGACAGAAGTGAGTACTAAATGTTGTCAGTATTCTTTGTGGTCTGTAACAGATATTTGTATGCAGGATTTAGTTTGAACCCTTATGTGCTTAAACATCAGTGGGAGTAAAGAGCAGGCCTTTGGAAGCTGCTTTACAGATAAAGATTCTAACTCTGTTCAAAGCTTGCATATTAAAATTAAATGTAAATAATACAAATCGAAATTGTTTAGAACTTATGTTTACTTTACATGAAACAGGACATATGCATCTGCAATCACGTATCTCTAGAGAAAGTTTTAATAAGTAGATGATGTAATTTCACTGGAATAGAAAAGCATTCCTGTACTGGAAAAATGTAATTAGAAGAGAGAGCTCACTCACTTCTTGCATGTAGACTTTGGTGATGTAGTATGAGTCACTACTGAATGGTGTCTCAGAGGAAAGAGGACAGAAAAAAGCCTACTCTTTCTGAAAGTGTTCTAGTTCCCAGGGGAAGTGAGGATAAAGAAAGTACAATTCATTTTTTTCCTTCCAGAAATAAAAAGGTTAGAGACCTTCACTTTCTGCTTTTGACTCTGGGTTTGGCATAGCATCCTTTACCCCTGATTTATGGGCTCTTTCTCCTCTCATCCTCCTGTTGGTACAGTGTCTGTCCCCACACAGGTATTTTTGCTCAAAAAAATACAGCTTGCACATGTGGAATACGGAGCTTTGGGAGCTATTGATCTGTTCTGCAACCAACCAAGCAAAGAGAAGCAGCCAAGAGAGAGCTGTGAGAAGTTCCTCTCTCCTTTTTTGCTAAATTAGCAGCTGCTTTCCACCTTAATTCTAAACTTGGATACTACAGTTGATATTTCACTGTGAAAGATGGGACTAGAAATAAATACGTGAATGTCTGAAGTGCTAAAAGTAATTATTTTTATCTCATAGATGGCAAAACAGGCACTGGAACGATTCAGGTTGTCATCCAGCCTGGGAACAAGAATTACCCACGAATCGCTAAAACCGAATATATAATGTGCAGAGACAGAAAACCAATTTGCCTGACTGCACAGGATGGTGATGAGTCTCCTTACAGCGTACCCTTCTCATTTCGCATAACTGACCGTAGCTTGGCTTCCTCGTGGAAGATAACCCAACACAACGGTATGTTAAGACTTCTTCCTCCTCACTATCTTGGAGGTTGCCAGAGGAGATGTTGCTGCCTCTGCTTCAGGTGGACTCTAAGAATAGTATGTAAGAATGTATGTTGGGAGTCGGTGTAGTCAGTGGGGCTAACAAGGTAGCCCTGGTGATCTCAGCAGTTTCTCAGTTTCATTTAAAGTACAGGAGATCAAGAGTGTGCCAGAAATAAAGGGGAGCAGCTGAAGTGTTCTTTACCTTAACTGTTTTGGGTTTGGAACAGTTTGCAGAGATAGGAAGGTGGCAGTGTTAGCATCACAAAGGCAAGAAGAAGATTACTATATTCTGCCTCTTAAACCATAAACAAGAATCTATCCCCAGGATCCTTGGGTCAGCAATCAACTGCTGTCTAAAATTATGATGTAAAAAGATTAAGTTGGAGAATAAAAAACAGTGTAATGCATTGCATCAACACCTCTGAAATAAGAAGTATACATTGTTAATTCAGAATGAAACAGCTAATACTGCAAAGAGAAATACAACTTTTCTTAGACTGCTATTACGGTGGGTAACTGCAAAACTGAAAAGTTACCTGAAATTGATTAGAAGCTGACTAAAGAAATCCTGACAGTTTTTTTTTTTTTTTTTCCTTAGTACCTCTTTCAACCAGCACATTTTTGACAAAGCTGAGTGAGCAAAAGAAAACATTACTGTCTCCCTTAATATGTTTATGTTAATTTTTACAAGTTTGATAGAAGTAGATAAACAATTCATTTCCAAAGGAATTACTGTTTCCTAAAATTTGCTAATATAAGAAGTTACAGCTGATGGTGGTTTGCTGGTGGCTGCCTGACGCTGGTGACAAGAGCAGGACATATATTTGCTACTATGTTGTTGTGAACTAGCCTGAAAAGGGCCTGATTCTGAAGTATTCTGTCAAACATTCACTAATGAATGGCAAAAGACAGCCAAGTCTGAGAGCAAAAGTATCTTAGAGTTTCAAGGTTTATATTGGGCAAATTGAAAAAACATTTTGGGTGGGACATGTAGTTTCATATACCTCATCATAAAACAGCCATTATGTACATCAATGTCTGTCTTGTAAGAAATTTTGCAAATAACTTTTTTCACCCTTTGAAACCAATCATTGCTTCTAAGCAGGGCAGGACACTAAATGGATTTTACTTCCCACTGGATATAGTTGCTGCAACTGAATATAGCAATAGAGTTAAAGAGTGGGTGATCTTTCTTAGTCCAAATAGTGTCACTTATTCTAATGAACTGAATCAACTCACAGTTTAAAATCGTATGTTGTCAGAAAACTGTATAAGGGTCCCTTTTTCAATTCTAACATATAAAAGGTGCTGAAAAGAGAAATCCTTCTAAGATGTAGTTTTTGTCAACAGATTTAGGCTAGCTTTACACTAGCTAATGTGGATATGGTAGCAGTGTAGCAGTAACAGAAGGGAAGACTACGATTACGGTCATATTTGTGACAGCAGGATTTCAGGTATTGTTAATGCTAGATCTGGTTTTGTCTTTTTTTACAGATAATTCTGTGTATCTTTCACCAAAGGGTGATATTCCATTTGGAATATATGATATTCCTGTAAGTGTGACTGATAATGGAGGAAAGGTAGGAGAGAACTACGTAAAAGTTAACTACTGTGATTGTGTTACTCCAACTGAATGCACTGGTGGACCCCGTGTCTATGCTGCGGGAAATGTTACTCTTGGCCTATGGGCCATCCTTGCGATGATCTTAGGATCACTGTTACTGCTGCGTAAGTATACTTGATTTTATATGTGAAGTGCAAAACACAAAAAATTAGCTGAGAGAATTCAAACTTGAATCCAATATTTCTTTTTTTTATTATTATTTATTTATTTATTTAGGCATTTGTATAGCCCTCATCACTGACTTAAAGTTCTATTTGTAGCAGTATCGTGGGTTTCTTGTTCCCATCTTGTCCTATGGTTACTGTGTGCACATTTCTCTTTATTCTCTTAAGAACATTTTATGTAGGATAGTCTGTGTGATTATGTTAGCACGGACAAAAAAAATGCATTAAGCACTTGAACTGAAAGAAGATTTGTAGTCCTTTCATGGATTTGTATTGCTTATCAGATCTTGTCTTTAGGCGAGTATAGCAAAGTTTGTTTGTAAGTTTAGTGTTGGTTTGGGGATGTACTTTTCTGTTTGTAGGAATGCTGATGCCAGTCTCCTTCAGCTTTTTGTGACTTTTCTTGTGTCATGGATTAAAACGTGGAAACATTGGATTTCACAAGGAATTTTACAAAAGCCAGTGCAGTGTTGAAGGACAGATTGGATAGATCCACAGCAGACCAAAGCATTGAATGCTTGTTGTGTTGCTGCAGTTGCCCAATGACTTATCTATTCTTAGCAGGTTGATAGTGCAGTTAACCAGTGAAGTGGTGACAGTGATACGTAGCAGAAAAGCCAGGTCAATATTTTACTAGAATCATAGTTTGACTAATAACATCTTTAAAAATTACCAGAGGACATGCTACAGTAACAAATACTTCAGAGTTGGCCCTTCCTCCCTTCCTCCTTCCATTCCTTTTCCATTTGTTTCTGGCAATGGTCAACCTGTCTTGCCCCTGTTCAGTCTCAGCCAGCTGTTCTTACTCAGACAGATAGAACACTGAGACCCCTGCATATGTTTTGAAGGATAGATGCATGTTTTATCTAAACAGGGCAGGTACCCAAATTCACGATACAACCTGGAGGTGAAACTTTCACGTGTGGGGATGCTCAGCAGGGGGATTGTGTGAAACATCACCTGGCTTTTTGTCACTACCCCTTGACTGCATTCCTCCCAGATAGACCCATTATTTTATTGTGGCTAGGTTTTACCCTGTGTATTCTGTACTCAGTGTTGTCATGGATGTCTTCTTCCCATCTGTCAGCGTCAGGAGGCGACCTGCCAGAACAAGTAATGCAGATCTTGGTGACAGCTGATAGCTGCAGAAGCTAAAGGAGCTTGAAAGTGGCTCTTGGCCGATTTCCACAGAATTTTATATGTTGAGAGATCAGATTGCTCAGTGGGCAGTTCAGGCTAACTGCTCTATTTCTCATGGGCTTCTTTATTTTTAAGCTACCGGCTTGAAAAGAGAAGGAAAGAGTAGTTCTCTGAATGAAATGTTTAGTCCTTTGTTTAGGAAAGGTATTATTTGCTCATGATTCTTTTGTACAAAGTCATTTCTAGCTAAGTCTCCATGACAACACGAAGTATTATTATAGGAGGAATAAGCTGAATAAGAGGAATTAAATAATGCAACATAATGCTTGAAGTCCTCCAGGTGACCTTTTCTGTGAAGTAGAAGTTTCTGGAATTGGAACCTTTAGCTTGTACAATAGTTCTTTATGACATAATTTGACATCTGCATATTCATACATTACAAATGTCTTGTGTACAACCTTGTACCATTTTTCACCCAGATTTGGTCATAGTTTTTTACTGCTGTGAAATTTTGCAGACAGTGTTTTCATAAGGGATGCTTGCATTTCTTTTGCAGGATAGATTTTAGAACAATGAAATGGTTTAACAGTGTAATGAAAAGTGCATATACCATTTGGGAAAATGTGTATATGTATGGTTTTGAGTATGGGCATTTTTGGAAATAAATAATTTTTCTAAACTATACTTGATGTTTATGTATTTAGAAAGGCTAATACAACAAAATTCATTATCAAACAAAAGTAGATGGCATTATGAGGTAAAGTTCATAGTATCTTCCTTAGTTCATAGTATCTTCCTTACTTATTTCCTTCCCATAGTAATTCTGATCACAATTTGTGGCTGCTGTGGCTCTGGGGTAATGCACAGGCAAGTGACTGATGATTGTGCCAATCACAACTTAATAATTTCAAACACAGAAGCTCCTGGAGAAGAAGTGATGGTAAGTTGTCCATTTACTTCAATGTAGAAGCGTGTAATTAAGATATCCATATCATTTTAGATTGAGAACAGGACTGCCTGCAAGTAAGTGATTTAGTAAAGGAAATAAGCAATAAATGCAGAGATCATTGGATGTGTTCCTATTTAACAGGAACTTGAAAATTCTTGCTTTAGGTAGAGTTGATAGTACCATACATATTGAAAAATATCCTGTGGTTGTTAGCCCAGCTGCTTATCATTCTTCCAAACTTAGTCTAGTTGGAACTTTCAGGTGAATCTTATAATCACCTCTGTCATTTTCAAAATTTAGATTAGACAGAATTTTACTATTTTGCCTATGTTGAGTGTGTGTTTGTGGGAAAACATTATTGTGTTTCCTTGGAGAAGGATTTTTCAATGTAGTGGGTAGTCCTTGTAGATCAAAGGGGCAATTTCTGCCCTTCCCCTGAAAAACAACCTCCAAATACAGTTGATTTTTGAGCCAGTGGAAAAAATAAAATGGAACAGTCCATGTTCATGAAATGTGTTCTTGCTCTTGGCATCTAAACCTTTTAAAGACTCAGTTTACTGTGAACGTATTCCAGCCCAGGACTGTGTTCATAGACAAGGACTTCGCTCTTCAGATTTTTCCCCTTCTCTACCCCTCACTCGCTGGCCATGCCCTCTTCAAGAAAAGGGGATTACTTTAAAACCCACTGACTATATTTCACCTTGAAAACCAAGAAATCCTAGTAGTGACAACTGTCAAATTTCTCATTGTCTGTGAAACATAATGTAGTGCCATTATAAACTGATAACATAGTTTGTAATTTGTGAGATTTTCCATATTTCACTCATTATACAGACTCTTGTGTGAAGAAACAGATTGAAACTTATGCATATGACTATATATTAGGCTTAATGGGTTACAGGTTGTTGACTTTGAAAACCAAACATTACTTTTACGTGATATTTTAAGAAACTAGCATATGGATTGTAGTACAGCTTTCATTGGGATAAAAACCCAGTTTTGGATCTTATATCATACTTAAATGCATATTGCCCATCTGGTACCCTTTCTGCAGACAAATTATTGATCTTTATAGATTAAGTATTAAGGATAGCTTTTTGTTGAAAACGCCACATCACAAAGCTAGAGAGTTCAGTTTTCAGCACTAACGGTTGCCGATTGCTGTTTCATCTTTTGAATTAACAAAAAAAAAGGAAAGAAAAGTGGAAAAGAAAAAAAAGAAGTACAGCTGTCCCCACTGCTGCATCTTTTTTTAGGATCACAATATAATTCCTCTACAAAGCACATGTGATCAAGGAGGATATGGAATAAAAACAGGAGATCAGCAAACATTTGAAATGGTAAAAGGAAGAGGGCATACCTTGGAGTCAGTCAAGGGAGGTGGACATCAGACTTTGGGATCAGTCTAAGAAGGAGGAGGAGGAGGAGGAGGACAGCCTATGATGGATACGTGTAGATATTCCTACTCAGAGTGGCATAATTTCACACATCCTCGTTTAGGTGAAGTAAGTATTCTGAAACTCTTGGTTTTGGTGGTTTGTTGGTTTTTTTTTTTTATTTTTTTGGAGAGTGGGTTATGATCAATCTATGCAGAATTTTCAAGGAAGACATATATTTGTGCTACAAAGGTGGCTTTCTGGTTTTGGTTTGGTTTCATTTTTTTTCTCTTGTGCTCCCCTGTCTCCCCTTTGGAATATGGCCCTTTCAAACAGTCATCTTTTGCATATTTTAGGTATAAGGGTAAATTAATTTCTTTTCTTGGCTTAAACTATAGGCGGTGTGCTATTTTTCATTTAGAATATTTCCTCATTTAGAATAATTACTCAAGCTTTTGTGAGTTTTTCTGACAATGTCTGCTTTTATTCTAACTGCTTGCTGAGTACTAATTTCAACCTGATACTTGGCAATGGTGCAGGAATGAAGGTGCATTAGAAATGTAGTTATTCCATGCTTTGGAGATCAAAAACTCTCACTACTTGCCTAACTAGTTCAGTGTAAATCAGTCATAATTTCAAGTGGAATTTAGTTGCTCGACAGGTTGTTTAAACAGGTTCTTCCTCTTTTATTGTTACATACATGATTAGTATAAATGATTTCTTTATTAAATACTTATATTTTGTAGTCTTAATGATATAGACCAATCATGTGCATTTTTTGTATATAGGAATCCATTAGAGGACACACTCTGATTAAAAATTAATCAATGAAAGGTAAATCAAAAGAAATTATTTTTATGCAATATGTTTAGGATAACAATTTAAGAAAGTAATAAGGTGTATTCTCTTCCTATGCAGAAGGTGCACCTATGCAGACAGGATGAAGAACAGAAGCATTCTGAAGATTATCTCCTTTCATATAACTATGAAGGAAAAGGATCCTTGGCTGGCTCTGTAGGCTGCTGCAGTGATCAGCATGAAGAAGAGGCACTTGACTTCTTAGATCAGCTGGAACCCAAGTTTAGGACACTAGCAGAGACATGCATAAAAAGATAAATGTGCCTTTCACAGTGCTGAGAAAAACTGTAAATAAGCGGCTGTCATACTTTTGTGATATTAGATGTCTTGGAATTGAGAGGGGGAGAGGTTTATTAAAATTAATATAGACTGGTGAGAGTGTAACTAACTCTTACTTTAAATTTGCAAGATTATTTTAATCTCTGCTAGACACATTCCATCAAAAACAAGGGATTAAAAATATTTTTCTTTAGACTATGTTAATATAGTAATGATAGTTTCTACTTAGACTACATTTCCTATTCTTTATGATTACTTAAAATGCAAAACTTGGTGTTGTCTTTTTAACTAATTATTCAGCTTCAAAATTTTACTGCATTTGGTCTTGGAGAAGGAAAGCTTTTTCACTCACTATTTCTTTGATTTATTTCTACAGAATTAAAAGAAAAAAATGTTACTGGTGGATATGAAATACTTTGCTAATTTTTAACTTATACGAACTGAGATACAAAACACTTTTTCCTTTTTCACATTAAAAATACTATGAATGAATTAGAAAAGTTTATATTTTGATTGAAATTTAAATATATATATATTGTATATATGTAAAATAATATTAAAAATATATTTTTCTCCTAATGGGTTACCACCCATCAAACTTGCTATCCTAAGGGATTTATGGCATCACCGCGTAGGGTATCAGCATTGTATGCGAGCATATATTTTTCTTTTAAGGAAAGAAAAGATTTAAAAAAAAATCAGGAACATAGAGGTAACTATCATACTTCAAATGCATGCAAGACAAATCTCATGTTTACTTGACATAAGTTCGTACCTCAGTTTCTTGTGAGTTTTAACATAGTGTCATTGCAGAAATGATGAACACTGCCAAGAGTTTTGTCCAGTGTAAGCTACCGCTACCTTGTTGTTTGGTTTTTTGTTTGTTTGTTTGTTTTTTTTTTCCTTTTCACTTGCCCTGTTGTGAATATCATTAAACTCTTTCTTTCTGTAAGTAGAACTTGACAGAAGGCACATCTTAAACAGATTGGGCATACACTGCCTTAATAATGTATTTTGAAGATGGCTTTATTTGAAATGCAAAATTACACTGGGATAAACTACCTGTTTTGAGTGTATTATGTAGTGGTTGTAGAGGTAAGCGTTTACACAGATCTCTGGCAGAAATCATCTGAATCCCATTTGTTATTTTACTAGATTAAGCATACATATACATTATATATATATACAAAAGTCTGAAATACCTTTGGCAGGTGACAGTAGTGAGAGCTGAATGCTGCCATAAGCTATTTCTGGAATTCAGCCTCTGCTTCCCAGGTTTTATATGTTTTAAATATTTGCACTCCTGGTTAACTAATCTGTCTTCTGCACTCTGGGATTTCTCTTGTGCCTTAAAAGAATGTCTTCCTGCCTATGAGAAAGGGAAACTTGTACAATTGCTTATTTTTGTTGCTAAAAGTCTGCTTTTAGGATTTGTTCTGTAAACATATGCTTTAGGGTGATATTTTAAAAAAATTACTATAAATAATGATCTGTGAAAGGAATTATTAGTAACAACAAGGACTGATGCTGCTCTGAATTTCAGTGCAGAGCTGCTGTTGAATTCCGGTCATTCATTCTACACAGAATATGGTCATTGAAAATCCATTAACAGTATAAAAACTTATCAAAGTTATTAAATAGTACTTTTAAAACCTTCTGTTTCACACTGGAAATGGGCTTCGGAATATTTCTGATAAGAACTAGCTGTGGTTATTAAGTTCATAGCCCAGTGTTAAAATACATTTTATTCTATTATTTGAAAGTGGTTATGAAATTATTGTGAACTAGAAACACTGCTAGCGCAAAGAACGAGTCATTAGCAGCAACACACCAGATGGGAAACAAGGTGCTATGAACTGACTTTATTTAAAAAATGCAAGCTAACGCTGCTGTTACGAACATTACTCTTCTTTATCACTAACATAAATTAGTTTTTCTGTATGTGGACAGGCAGACCTGTGGGTGATGTGAGTCGGTATAGTCCTGCTGATGCCAGTGGAGCTATGCCGACTTTATGCCAGGTGAAGATCTGTTCCCTAATGATTTCCTTGCTTCTTTGTGTCTTGCATCTTTATCTGTGGTTATTGGCTACACACTCTTTAAGGTAATGTTAATGTCTCCTCCCATCCCCTTTTAATATTTGGTGGTTTGTTTTGTTTTGTTTTTTAAATTATATCAAAGTTCTATAGTTCAGAAGGACCTAGGATAAATAACAGAATGCAGTCTTTTGAAAATTATTTAGGGCATGTCATAGAGAAACCTCTGGAAATAGGGTTTCTTTACTCATGAAGTTTAGTAGTACAGTTCTAAAAGAATAGACTAAATTCAAATGAACTTTAATTGAATTGACCTTGGCTGTTCTAAGTAGATGGTTGACAACTTCCCACTCTGGAGTTAAAATAATAACTCACTGAAATCAAAATAATGTTTCCTGGTCTAATTTACCTTAACAATGTTTTAAATTTTTTTGGTTTGTTTTACATTTCAAAAACCATAAATTATTAGTTAGTTGCATTTTTTGTCTTTTTTTTAAACAAAGCACAAATTTGGAATAGCATCTACTTGTTTATCTCTTAAAAATTAAAGTTCTGAACTAAACCAGCTATGCCCGTAAAACCAAGAGTAGTAAGGTATTTGAGATGCTTTAAGAAATGAACTGTAAAACATTATTTTCATTGTAATGTCATGTGAATGACAACTTTTTATAAAGCATTAAGGTTTACAAATAGTAAATACCAAATAACATTTGTGTAAAACTTATGAATGAAATATTTGAAAATAGATAATTTGCTTGTTACTTTCTTGAATCCCCTTAAAAATTGCAAAGAATTGTTTTCTTCAGCTTGGTAATTTGCAAACTACCTAGTTATGTCAACATTATCTTAACATCATATTTTAGGTATATTTTGTACAACAGTGAGTAATACATTTTTTTCAAAATAAAAGGAACTTCTACAAAAACTGTTCATTTCTTGTGCGTGAACTGCTTTATGAGGATAGGCATGTCTGTTTCTGAAGGGAATTATATTTTTATATTTTAATTGAAATGTTTTTGCAATGTTAGACTGCTGTAACACTAGTGGTACTTGTCCTTACAGCATGAGCAGTGTGAATTCTAGCTGTAGTTTTATAGCACAAGCTGGCCAGTTGTCTATGAGGCTTCCTTAGTGCTTCTAAAATGATTACAGAATACTTGATGTACTTTTAAGATCTTAAATTCAAAACATTACTCTGTCATCTCACTGATGAATTGCAAAAAATACACAGTGCCTCTTAAAGATAAACCTATGGCAGCAGAAAACCCAAACTTTTACATGTTTTACAGTCATACAGCTGCAGGATATTAGTATTGTAGAGATTGTATGTTCCCTATTGAGGGACCAGTGGAGTATCGGTTTTGGTTATCTGTCTTCAAGGGAAGAGGTAAATTCACAGAATGGCGGAGGTTGGATGAGACATCTGGAGATCATCTGGTCCAAAGTATCTGCTCAGGCAGGATCACCTACAGCTGGTTGTCCACGACCATATGGCTTTTGAGTATCTCCAAGGATGGATGCTCTACAACCTCTCTGGGAAACCTGTTCCAGTACTCAGTCTCCTTCAGAATAAAAATGTGTTTCAGTTTGTGCCCATTTCCTTTTGTCCTGTCTCAGGGAACCCCTGAATAAAAGCCTGGGTCTTTCTTCTTTGCATCCTCTCTTCAGGTATTTATATACATTAATAAGATCCCCCATTAACTCTCTTCTTTAGACTAAACAGTGCCGTGTGCCTCATCCTTTCCTTATAGGAAATCTGTTCCAGTCCCTTCATCGTTTTCATGGCCCTTTGTTGGGCTCTCTCCAGTATGTCTATATGTCTCTTGTACTGGGGAGGCCAGAACTGGAGACAGTGCTCCAGATGTGGCCTCACCAGTGCTGAGAAGGGAAAGATCCCCTCCCTTGACTTGCTGGCAACACTGCCTAATGCAGGCAAGCATGCCATTAGCCTCCTTTGTGGCAAAGGAATGTTGCTAGCTCATGTTCCGCCTGGTGTCCTCCAGGACTCTTAGGGCCTTTTCTGCCAAGCTGTTTTCCAGCTGGGTGGCCCCCAGCATATACTGATGCATGGGGTTGTTCTTTCCTAGGTGCAGGACTTTGCACTCCTCCTTGTTGAACCTCGTGAGGTTCCTGTTGTCCCATTTGTCCAGCTTGTTAAGGTCTTCTCTCTGGATGGCAGCATGACCTTCTGGCATATCAGATACTTATCCTGGTTTGGTGTCACAGGCAGACTTGCTGAGGGTACGTTCTGCCCCATCATCCAGATCACTAATTAAGACGTTAAACAGGACTGGAGCCAGTATTGACCCCTAAGGAATGCTGCTAGTCACTGGCCTCCAGCCAGACTTTGCACTGCTGATCACCACCCTCT
>VXBW01008682.1:38963-66747 GCA_013400375.1 Thinocorus orbignyianus | reverse complement strand
CAAGCACAGATTAGAGGGGAAGATACTCCCATAAAAAGGAAAACCTAATTTGTCTGAAAACTAAACCTACAAAAAATGCATTAGCCAAATTGGTCTCTGCACTGCCTCAACTTGTGGCTAAAACATAATTGTAAAGGAGGGCTCAATTTGGGCTGGTGTAAACCTGATACCGTAACCTTGAGACCAATTTCCACTGAATTTAAGGGAGTCACAGTGCTCTGACAGCCTTTCACTGGGGCCGCTTTCTTATAAAGTCCTTCAAAAAAATACTCAATCCACTTAAAAACACCATTAATTTGAAAATATCAAGGTAATAACGCAGTGTACGTATTTACTTCTGAAGGCGTGCTTTTCCGATGAAGGTACATGCGACATAAAAAAGGAATGAAATGGCTAAAGCCAAGTGGTAGTAGAAAAATAAGGCAAAATCAGGGAAAAAACATGTGGAAAGCTAACAAAATAATCAAATCAGTCACTGGAAAATGATAAATAAAATTTTAAAAGGAAGGAACCACAGAATATTAGTTTGAAAACCTCCTCAGTAGGACGCTAGAACTTTTTAATCTGCCTTCATATCAATATACGTTACTCACCACTGCTGTATGTGCTGCTAATTAATGTAACGTGTAGCTAAATATCCTAGCCAATACCATTGCAATTAATATGTCATAACCTATAAAAGACATAATTTCTTTTGAATTTTAACCGAAGCCATCTAGCCAAAGAGAAAAATGATACGAGGACTTATACACAGCAAAAAGCATACAGCAAAACATTTGAGGTTCGCTTACCTCAGTGTTGTATTTTTTCAGTAAATTGAGTTTTCGTATTTCCTGAAAAAGAAAAATAATGATGCCTCTGGTCCTTTTTTCTTCCACATAAAAGTAAAGGAAATTTGAACAGGTTCACACAATCGTTGTTAACATTGGTTTCAGCTGCAATTATCTACTAACAGATTTCCTTTTCTTCCATATTAATGCAGCTGTGAAAAAATAATGTTTTCACTGTGACTGGCTTGGTTTTGGAAAACTTCAGAGATGGCAGTGTGGCAGGACTAGATTTTGGGCTCGATCATCATTATGAGGTAGCTACTTTTATTGTGACAATACTTGTTTATAGAAAAGCCCACTTCCATGTGGAGTTAAATAGTAAATATCTTCATAAGTAAGCAATGAGCAACTAGTTACTGCAACTGATTGTCCCCAAGTGAGTTTCTGAGCTGTATAAAATTGTCAAAAATAAAGTAATTCTAAACCACAAAAAATGATTAGAGCTTTTACAGAGAGGCTATGTTAATTCATGCCATTTTGGGTTTTTTGTTTGATCATTCTGTTACACTAATCATAATAACAGTTTTAGTTGTTAATCTAATTTGGAAAGAGAGCTGTTCTTTTTTCTTTTTTTGTAAATAGAAATGTGAAAACTAATCTTTCACTCCCCCATTTCACTACTTTCATTTGCAGTCTCTTTGAAACCCCTCATGATACATAGGAGCATATCAGAAAAAAACAAACTTACAGAATTTGGGGTTATTTTTAAAGAATTTTTCTAAGAAATTATTCAAAATGACAGGACTGTATTTTTCTTCTGGTATTTCAGGCAGAGCATTCTTGAAACATCCATGCCCTCTCACCATCTTCAGGAAGCTGGTTGGACAACTGTGAAGGTTAGCAAATAATAAATGTTAAGAATATTCAAATAATGAGATCATTGCCTGGCAGAGAAACTGTTTTGCAAACTAAAATCCAAGATACATCTCCTGGGCAGCCAGAGGCTATGACTGAGATAAAGTGATGACTGTATAGAAATATACCCCAAAATCCTATGATCCATTTGTCTGGCTTGTTTCCAGCCACCAGAATCAAGAATAAAAAAACAAAGCCATCTGACCTCAGAAGAAAAGATAAAGTGAACTGCAAACAAATCTCAAATTCCAACTCCCTCATCAACATGCTCAAAATGCCCTCTGCAGCCCGCGCTGGAGAGGAGCAGGAGAGCCCGGCCAGCGCTAACGCTGCAAAAACACCCTGGGGACCACGAAAAAAATCTCAGCAGCAGGATGAAAGAAAGTGCCATATCAATTTCATTTCCATTCATCATTGTTAAGCTTCAAGTTTAAGAAAGTTTCATTGCCCATAAATACTCAGGCCATAAGCAGCTGCACATGATACCGTTCAGAGCCTGGTTGCCTAACGCTTATTTCCCCCGAGCTTTGTCCCCAGGCCCTAGCCTGACAGGCATCAGGGAGATCCAGCTCTCTTTCTTAAAACACCCTGCACAGCATTTTTACATTTAGCAGCTGAACCAAACTTGACAAAAGCAGCCTGAAAAGAATTGGTAAAAGGTTAGGATAGATTGACTGTTTCCAAATTGGAATACTAATGATGATCTTTAATGAAGCCTGACAGTACAATCTGTTTCTTATTGTTCCCTAAGTGCTGGCTACTGATCATATTCACTGGCTTTAGGTGAGAGGGACAGACAGGGACAAATGTGCCCCACTGGTGAGCAGGACTGTGCACAGATGATCTTTCAACAAGGATTAAATTAATTAAAATTATTCTCCCATCAGAAGCAGCAATCTTTTGATTTGTTATCATCATAGTGGTTATTAATTTTGAATGATGTCTAATTAGTGCCACTGCTGTTTGGGTCAGCTGGCTTGGTAATCTTCTTAGAAGCAGTAAAGAATATATAATTTTAGTAGCGCTGGTAGGGAGTAGGAGAGCTGAAGGAAGATAAAAAAATCACCAACTTGATTTAATACCTCTCATAATGTGGAAGAACAATGGAAAAAAATAGGCAAAATACCTGCAAGACCCAGCTGGTGAAAACTGAATTTGCTTTATTCATTTCACTGCTTTTAGTCCAAAATGGGGGAACTTGCTCATGAGGATAGTCCTAAAGAGGTGTCTTATTGTAGTGTTGACAATAAGCAAATTGGAAATATTTCATTTTCAGGGCAAAGACAATATGTTCAGGACTCAAAAAGAAACCCAGGCTGATGGAGGAGCTCACCACAAGGCTTCAGAGAGAACTGCACGGCTTGTGTGGTATCTCACCTGGTCAGTTCAGGCTTTGGCCCTAGCTCCACAAACATCTCCCATTTATTGGCATAACTGTTATTTAAAACCAATGTCAATGACCACCAGATCCACAACTGAGGATCTGATCTCCTACTCAAATTTTTAAGGGATTTTTAATTTAAACACTTTTAAAAATCAAAAGGAGCTTAGGAGAGATCGCAGAAGCACCTGCATGTTGAGCAAGGTTGCCCATCTGCATGGTTTTGAAGTGTTGTCTCCACAGCTATAAAGCTCCAATAGTGCCTAAACCATCCCTGCAAGTGGATTGTGGGGTTTCTTATTTGTTGTTTAGATTAAAGTGACAGAGTATAAGAAAGGCCACGCTCTGTGCCTTACAATGACAGATATCTTAATGAGGTGAGGACACAACTGCTCCTGACAGAGCTGGTATAATGCAGAGTTTTTCCTCCTGTTCACTTTTGAAAGATAAATGAATGACTGCTGTGGGTAATCTGAAGGAGAGCTAAATTCTGAATCTTGGATGATACTCACACAAATTAAAGCCCCGAAGATTCTATTTCTAAGATTTCCAAGATTTCTATTGATGCAAATGATAGCTGAAGAAATACCTGAATCTCACTCAGATGAGAACAAGGATACAATCCTTACGTTTTGTTATTTTGTCTTCTATACACTGTTTCTATCTTACCTGTCTGTGACCATAAATACACAACCAAAACAGCATTACTGAGTGAATAGAGCTGGGAAGGCATCTGTTAGTGGAATAGGTGTTTAGATGATACGTATCCAAATAATCTACCACATCTGAGGGCTGAATGTGTTACATCCCTCTTCGCTGCAGCTGGCAACAGGAGGCATTGCTCTCTCCACTGTTTCACCTTCCCTGAGAGGAGGTTGTAGAGAGGTGGGGATCAGTGTCTTCTCCCATGGCACAGGTGTTAGGACAAGAGGAAATGGCCTCAAGTTGTGCCAGGGGAGGTTCAGATTGGATATCAGGAAAAATTTTTACACTGAAAGGGTTATTAAGCATTGGAATGGGCCCAGGGAAGCGGTTGGGGCACCATCCCTAGAGCTATTTAAATGACAGGTTGACATACTGCTTAGAGACATGGTTTAGTGATAGTTAGACACTTAAACATGGTTTAGGGTTTTGTGGTTTTTTTTTTATCAGAAGTAGGTGGATGGTTGGACTAGATGGTCTTAGAAGTCGCTTCCAACCTAGGCAATTCTGTGATTCTGTGAAGCTAATCTTGTCAGGTTTTACTATAGGCCACAGTTCCCACCAAGCCATCTTCATAAATCAAGTAAAAAGGAATTCCTCATCCTCCAGATAGTCATTCTTCAGCTATAAGAAGGAAAAATAAACCTCAACCAAATTACAGGTCATTACAACAGAATAAATGAAATGCTTTTATCATGTAAAAGCCCAGACTTCATTCAGGTTTGGGAAGCTGGACTATCCAGACCTAGGTCCTATTTCACAGGTTAAAAACATTTATACTTATTATATGAAGTGTTTCTTTTTATGTTTTCTCCTCACATATTTCCCCTACTAGTTCTGCTGTGTTTGGCTAGACTGGGTTCACTGATCTTATCCAATACCATTAATAACTATTTAGACAAGGAGTAAGTTAGAGACTGTAAAACCCAGCTATTGCTGCTGGCCACAGAAGTAGTTTGCTACTCAGCACTAGTCTGATACATACATATATATGTGTGTGTGTGAGAGAGACTTTGAGTGAATTGCATCTTTACCATTTCCTTTGTTTCTTTGTTTGAATGCCCTGTTCTGCAAAATGCTTTTAAGTAACTGAAGCTGAGTATCCTTACTAGTGCTCCCACAAATCCTTTTTTTTTTTTTTAAAAAAAAAAAAAAAAAAAAACAAACCAAAAAACAATCACTCCAGCTTTCTTTGTATCATTCTTTTCAAAATGAGTAGCACTCATTTCAAAACTGGACGGAACCAAAGGCTAGTGGGACAACACTAGCTCCTAACTGTCATACCTAAGTCTGGTATTCTATCCGCTTTATCACATTTGCGGTCAGAAGAGATAAATAGGTTAAAAGAATGCCATTGAAATGCGTATTGAGAATGTTATTTCCACAAAGGGAAGTGAGATACATGCAAAAAAAAAAAAAAAAAAAGAGATTAAAATATTCTGAAAGTTACACAAATCTATCACTATTTAGTTAGTCTTTGAATCATGCTTGAGCTCAAATCTTTTTATTATATTGTTTAGAGACAGAGCTGTTTTGATTGGAGTTTCAAAATTCCTCTAAGTATGAAAGTATTCCTTAAAGCAAACACATTAAAGAATCCACTGAATTCTAAATTCGGTTCTCCAAATTGTACGTGCTGCCTTGCTATCAAGTATTGATTTTTGTTTAAATAAAGCTAAATATGACATTTCCTATTTTTTCCTTATAAACACGATGCCTTTAATTTAAGAGTTGTAATTGCCTTGTAGCTAAAAGCTGTTTTCCATACCGGGAAGCTATGGTGTAGGTCGGCCACAGAAAATCCAAAATGCAACCAGTAGGACACCAGCTGTTCATCTCCCTGAATCAAACCAGTGATTTAGCAGAAAGTGGAATGAACATCTTCTCCCTCATGACAGCAGTGGAGTCCAAGATTTGTATTTTGTAACCTTATTACTGGAATCCAGTATGTTCACCTTTGTGCCGACAAAAAGTGTTAGTCCTGAGAACCATATTAGTCCTTTAAGTCTGTATAAGTGCTTGTCTTTTCTTCTCCAAATCTTGCTCAAAATCACTCTGGACATTTTCATATCCAACAAAGAATGTAGCCATGTTGTCCCTAACAGCCAATCACACCAAAACCCAGAAAATCAAGCAACAATACTCACTCATTAAACAATATAAATATTTCTGGCCACGTACATTATAAACTCTTCTTCAAACAAGCTAAATATAGGCTCAGGAGTTTTTAATATTTCAGGACTGTCCCAAGTAACCACCAAACCCTGATGAGATATTGCTTTGAACAGTGCAAGCCTCCAACATCTTTTTCCTCTGATTCAGGTCTGACTGTAAAATTACCACTCACTTTACAAGCTCTAAAAAAAGAAGTCAGATTTTGAGAGGCATAACTACATCAAAGGAAAGCAACGGGATGAGAAAAGTTGTGTGTACATTGAAAACAGAGCTTAAATAGAGCCAAGCTAAAGTATTTGCAGAGAATGCTCTCATCTCTTTCTAGCCACCATGATTTCCAAACCACCTATTTGGATACTGTCAGATTTTTGTAAAGAAAACACAGCTTCTAATGGTGGTTTTTAGTTTATATGGCGACAGGCTTTCTGGAATTCCCTGTCTCTGCACTCTTTTTGTTCCTCTAAATACTATCCTGGAAAATGCACTGATTCCAAACAGCTATAATGGCTAAGTCCTCTAGCAAATGTTTTAAGTACCTGATTTTAAATAACACCTTGTCCAAGGAATTGGTCAGTTGTTAACCTTTAACCCTATGTACTGCCATGCAGGAGGAATCCGCTTAAAGTTCTCATTGTAAAGATACACAAGGAGTAGCATTAAGGCTATTTGACCTCAGGATTTTCTGAAGGTAACTTTGGATGTAATTTTCTCACATCTCTTTGCGTTTGCAAATAATTCTTTAAACACCACCACAAACAAACTTACTTTTCATGGTGCATTTTTTTCTTTCATTTTTGTGATCCCATTTAGCAGTGAGGGAACTGTGAATTCTTTCCAGAAAAAAAAAAAAAAAAAAAAAAAAAAAGTTGGAAATAATTTAGTATTCAGAAGTGTCTAAGAATGAAGCTGTATTTACTTTCCCTGGGACAGAGAACATAAGCTGTCTTTGACAACTTATCTTTCTGATAGTAGAGGTATCCCAAGGGACCAGGAATTGTTCACTGAGAAAGGTTAAAAACTAGGTATAGACCTGCCTTAAGCATGTAATTAAAAGGAAACCCATGTAATGCAGACAGATGCCCTAACATTTTTATGTAATAGAAAATGACCACCTAGAACAAATAAGCAAAATATAGCTGTTGCAGGCAGATAAGGAAATTTGCTTGGAAAAGCAACAAATAGTTGCTTTAGTTCGACCACATGAGGTACTCTTTCAACAAGAAGTCAGACATAGCAGTTATCTTGCATCCAAGTTGCAAGAGTGTTAAAAAGGAGCCATGAGGTGTACATGATGCAGAGTTACAACTTCCCTCAGGTCCTTCTTATTAGAAAATACCATTAACACTACAACATATTTTGGTCTCGCCTTCTCTTCCAACCACTCCGCTGAAGGCACAAGTAAAATCTTGCCCTGACTGACTTAAATGAAAATTTCACTTCCGATTTCAATGGATCTAGGAAGTTGTGAGTCATATGGAGAATTCCCCTTGTGCGTAGAAAAGTTTCAGTGGTAAACAGACAGCAACCCCTGAACCCAGGCCTCCTTGCTGGCTTGAAATATATAAAGAACACAGAACAAGTGGGGAATGGTCAAAGCAGGACAGCATTAAGTGCCTGGGCAGCTCCTGGCAATGTATGTGCACATACAAAGGTCTAGGGTACTAGATCCTTCATGCCCAGCTCTAAGGGGTTATGCCTGAATATGGCAGTCAGAGAGAAGAGGAGGCTGAGGGGAGATCTTATGGTTCTCTACAACTGCCTGAAAGAAGGTTGCAGCGAGGTGGCCTGTCTCTTCTCTCAAGTAACAAGCAATAGCCAAGAGGAAACAGCCTCAAGTAGTGCCAGGGCAGGTTTAGATTGGATATTAGGAAAAATATCTTCACAAAAAGGGTTATCGAACGTTGGAACAAGCCGGCCAGGAAAGTGGTTGAATCATCATCCCTGGAGGTATTTAAAAGATACATAGGGCTTAGGAACATGTTTTCAGTGGGGGACTTGGTATAGTTGGGTTAATGGTTGGACTTGATGGTTTTAAAGGTCTCTTCCATCCTAAGTGTTCTATGATTGTGTGGGATGAGGCCAAAGCACAGTGGGGCAGCTGGAAACATAGAAGATCACAGAGAAGGTAAGCAAGCTGCTCACAGACGCTCCTCTGCCACCTGCTTCCATCAGGAAACACAGTTCAGGACAAAACTCAGTTGGCTCAAGCTAGATTCATGATATGGATCTTGATTGTTATCTTAACTGGGAATCTCTTCTTGTCAGTAACATTTGACTGTTAGTAAGCAGAACATAGGATTTCTTTAAGCAACACACTATTTCTTACTTATGGTCCTACAAAGTAGAACCCCTAAAAGATATTCTGGTAGCCTGGGAATAATGTATTATCTTTAGCACTATAGAGGATTATTTTTGAAGTTAAGGAGATAAAAAATGGATTATGGATTATCTTGTCTACAAATATGTCTGTTTCTATTAAGTGTTAAAATGACTCATAAAAAAGCCAGCACCTATAGATAGATTCCAGCATTTGAAACCCAAACGGAAGCTCTCAGGAAGTCTAATTAATAACAAACTCTGTGTCCTGGTTATAAAGTTGGGGTGGGAGTATTATTTAAACAGATGCATGATTCATCTAACCCCCAACTTCTAGCAGCAAAAAAATAATACTTCAAGGGTGAACAAGGAGAGGGAGCTGTTATCTAAAGCACAAGTAAGAGATCAGGCTAAAAAACATATTTTCCTAAAATCTAGAAGAGGATGCAGATTAAACTAAAACTGCTCTGAACCCTGGCAAAATCATCGTGCCATTTATGGTTTAGAACCAGAGCAGCAGATTTCAAAGAACATTTGCAACAAAACAGGGTAACATAGAATTCTTGAAAGTGCAACATCACCAGTCCCTTGATTACAATGTACGTGGAAGTCAAGGATACTTGACATTTGAAAGGTTCACTTCCAAAAGACAAATGAACACTACCTAGCAAATTAAATTGCTGCTGGGCTCATGAGGGTCCATAGGCAGAATATGAGGCATATAATTCTTTCTTTTCCAACCTCTAAGACTTCTCTTGCCTGCAAGACTAGCAGCTGCCCAAGTTCCTAGCACCACTACTGGATTTGTTTGCAAAGTAGAATTGATAATTAAAAAACTAACTTACTTACTATAAGTAATTACTATGTGTTGAATCATGAAGATGATCTGAGGAGTCCAACTGTGGGGAAAGCCTGAAGGGATGAATCTCAGTGGAAAAAATACCCTGCTGAGGAACACACAGAGCAGCAAGCTGGACTTGAGTCACATCTTGTATAACAGAGGGTCTCAGTCTCACGTTTGAATAGACATATATATGTTCAGTAAACAAGAAACACTGCATGGCAGTGTTTATTTTATCCTGTAATGACTTTGACTGAAATGCTGATCCCAGAAAAATCGAAAGGATGTTTTTGCCGAAGACTTCTGCAGAGGCCAGCTTTCATTTTTCATTCCTGATGGTCTGTTGGCTTGTATCAGCCTCAGAACCTCACAAAGTCCAATCACCTAGTCCAGTCTTTGATAGTGATGCACTGCTGACAGCACATCACCTGGCAGCTGGTTTTGTCATCCAGTGGAAGTCACCATGGTTGGTTCTTCATGTCATTTAGTTAAGTTTTAATTTAATATTTACTGTCACAGTTTCATTTTTCAGCATGTATTCATTCTTATGGCCTTTATGTTTCTCCATACTGGAACCTGGACACTTTACAAATGCTCATTTACTTTCGAACACTATATTGATATGCTTTCTGGGGCAAATCAAGGACTAAACCTTTACTTGGATGCAGTATGTGCCCTCCTCAAACTGTCAGAAGTAATCATGCTTGCATTACCAAGAAACGAAAGAAAACACAACAAAACAAAACAAAGAAACCACTCCACATAACATTTTTTTTTTGTAACTGCAGTCTTAGACACACTTCTTTTGCTCCCACTTACAGTAACTACTACCAATGCTACCGTCAAATCAGAAATTTTTCTTTAAAGTTTCCCTAATGTTTCTGATCTGCTCTGTCCAAGTACAAGCACACTTTTTTTCTCCAATGTCTTTTGCATTGATTTAAGTCTGTTGCATTTCATAAATTCAATTCCTTCACCATCTCAGCTCTCAGGTAAAACAGTCATCAGCAACAGATGTTGTTGCTTCACTGAAATATCCATTAAAAGAAAAATATTTTTTCCTTGTTTTAAAGAATATCTTATTCTTTCTGAGGATTTATGTTCTTTGTGAACATTCAGTGATTCTGGCTCCTGGGATTTTTAATAGGTCCAACCTCAATAAACTTTCCTGAGCTTCTTAATAGTCAAAAAAACAGCACACAGATATAAAGCATAAGGAAAAATAGACAGTGGTCCCTTTGTTGTCTACAAATAGCACAAGAACATTCTGCCAGCAGGACTCCACTGGACTGTAATCATTTTGACTCAAATTCGCCCAGGTTATTTTAGAGGTGAACAAAGAGCAGGAGGACAGAATGATAAAGAAATCAAAAATACACGCTCTATTTAAGCCACTTCCCGATGTCTGGCTTTTCATTGTCCACTAGTCAGTGTCTTTTAGCTTATATATCCAGTGCATCATTTGCAAATGCGTTACACAAAGTGACAGGTTATCCAAAACCCAACCTGAACAATAATACAGTGCACACAGGCGACCTCAGGTTCCAGTCTACGGACCAGGAAAGTGAGGCAACCTTAATGTAGATGTCATACAAGCAGAGGAGCCAGCCTCATTTATCCAGAATCCTGAGGTTCAAGAGATTGACCACTGACATGAATTTTCAAATTTTGGACACGTTTGATTTTAAAACACCTTAAAGTGGAAAGGCACAGGAAAAGTTCAGATGCAGAATCTTTCTCTTAAGATACAAGTTTAGTTAGGGTCAGATGAACAATAGATATGTATGCACTAAATCTAAGACGTTTTGTGCCTTTACATTTGTGGACCCAATTTTAAACACTTTACATCTTTGTCTCAATCTCCCCATGTATAATGATGACAGTTCCAACTCAGTCGTTTTGAAGAAGAAATCAAATCCTTGAACTCATCAAAGGCTATCTGGGCCCCCTAATTTCTGGCTTCGCCTAGGACAGCTCAACAGTCTAGTGAGGCCCTTGACTTCTAAATAATATTTACATGAAGGAAAGAGTAATTGGAGATATTAATAGTATAAGTATAACAAAACCCCAAAACATCACATTTTTGGCAAAATCGTCAAATGGGCACTAAACTAAGATTTACTTTAAAATAGCTCCTTCCCTTTGCTGACTGGAGAGGATAAAAGCTGCCATTCATGAGGCATCTTCTATGTAATTTTGACACTTCTCAGATTATACACTTGTGGATTTCTACTGTATTCGGGGAGCCCTCTACATGGAAACAGCTATGCATCCCAATGTTCATAAAGCAGAGATCTTTAAAATTATTTGCTAATCTTATCTTAATTTCTACTGCAGGCTTGGATAAGATGGCACCAATGTCCTTCAGGGAAATACTGAAAATTACTGTAGATTTGGCATCGTATATTCATGTGTATGGAATATTTGCTCTTTATTAAATGAGCACATTTAAGGAAGTTTTAGACAACCAAATAACAGGGTATCAGTGAACAAATCATCACATACACTTGTCTATGAATACCTTACCTTACGCCACTTTTTTCCATTGACACAGAAAGTAAATGGACTGCAATGTAAAATTTCTTTCATGGTGAAGGAACTTTTTCAAGAAATATCACCAAATAAAAATTAAAAAGCAGAAAGTTGTACTGAACCACTGAGATGACCAAACCCACAGAGAGATCTCCCATCCTCTGAAGTGGCTTATTTTGTTCTCACTGTATACTTTTAGTATGCACGTTCTTTCACAGAAGAGAGAGTTGGCTAGTTGTGATCAAGGAAAAATACAGGTTAATCATATTGCCATGCTTCACATTTTAGCCAAAAGTGTGTGAAAAGTTCATAGAAATCTTAAGTAAATGTTAATTAAAGTCTCCCTTTGCCCTCCCATGGCAATTTCCCAGGCCACTGGAGTGGAGGGGGAAATCTCCATTTCTGTCATGGGTTGTTGTATATGGCTAAAGACTAAACAAACAGGATTTATTAACTTCATATCTGGCGGCGGGTAGTTTGTGTCAGACCCACCACAGCCCTAATAGATCTCCTACTGGGCCACAAACACAAGTACAAATAGCAGGGCTGCCAGCACAATCCCAGTGTGAAAGGGCCTAAATTAGCCAGTGCCTAATAACCAGTTTACTAACACCTGTATTAGTACCGTATCACTGTGGGGAGGACTGCTGTTAGACAAGGCATAATCCCATAAGCTTGTCATTTGCATATCCCTCATTAGCTGATTAAAACCTGAAGGAGGCAGGTTTTTGCAGCCGGTGGGTCCATTCCAATGCTCTGGCTGCCTGGGTGGCTCGATAATGAAGTAAGGGTGGTGAATGTGAGGTTTATATGTATGGAAGGGATTAAGAGTATTAGAGTTTGTGTGAACCGATGTTGCCATATTCTCTCTACTGGATCACAGTAATTGGATGGGAGGAGCAAGAGTGGATCCATTAGTTTTGTCTGTTTGCCCAGGAGCTGGGTGCTAGAGATTCAATTTTGCTTCCTTTTGCTCCTTTGCTTTTGTGAAGCATGGCTGCTTTGTCTCGGCGAGCCGTTAGCACCTCTGTACACTACCCACACTAAGGCGATTCAGTCACAAAGAATAAACCTCGGAGACAGCCAACATAAAATGCAGCCTCGACTCAAGTACTACTTGAGGGCAGCACAATCCTGCCCAGCCCAATCCTGGGAGAGAAAGCAAGAGATAATTGAAATCTATAAACACCTCTGGAGCCTTTTTATTATTTTATTAGTCCTCCACATTTGGGCTTAACAAGCCTCATCATCAAAGAAGCCGTGAGCTCCTTACAAGAAAACTGAATGGCTTGAAATCTCACTGACTTAAGGAGCAATTGTTGAGAGTATTTGCTGGACTTGCATAATTCTAATGCAAAAAAAATCCATTTCCTACATTATTTGTACAGCTGGAGTAATCACTCCGTGTGACTGATGATGTAGAAAAAAATAAATTGCAAGATTCTCTCTCCCATAGTGGCAACAATACACCTTCAGCCACAGCAAGAAGAAAACCTGCTAAATAGTTCAGGAAAGCCCGGTGCCAAATGCAGGCTTGACAGGATGTGGAGGCACAAGCTATGCACAATAGACAGTGATTAGAGACACCATGGGGTTTGGGGGAAGTATTTTAGGCATTGTAACACGGCCACATCGTTTCAGCAACAGTTTGGAGTTTGCTTTCTTCTGCTTGAGGTAGATTAATGTTTGAAAAATTACTACATGAAGGAAGCTGTGAGGCACAAAGAAGATGGAACTATTCAAATATAATAACAACAATAGAAGCAACACCCACAGGCAGTGTACTTTTTCCATTTTTCTCAACATTGTTGTGTCCCCAAAGCTTAACACCATCATTCTTTTAGTGACACTTCCCTGAATTTTGGCAGTAAAATATCTATTTGGTTTTTATCACCTATTTATTTTGTGGTTTTATCCTATACAATGGCAGTTGTTTGTGAAATAAGGGAAACCAGAAGTTCCTTTAGCTAGAGATATGAGAAAACTGAAAATATTCTGGTCTTTCTGAATAAATGAATTTTAGAACAACCAAATGCACAGTGGCAGTGCAATGTTAAGAAATAATCTGTGATTTGCTCTTGTGTTACCCCAGACTTTTCTCATTGGAACAGTTTTATCAGCATGAAGTTGTAATGACACAGTCCCTATTTATTTGGAGTAAGGGAATCTGTATTACTGACTCCAAATGTGGTCAATATACTTAGATGCTAATGATGCTATGATCATCTATTGCCTTTCACCTGAATTTTACAAAAGAAGACTATGCTGTATTTCTACTTGAATGAAAAGGGAAATGTTTAAATTAGAGACAGCCCAACATTTACTCTGTAATTCCATACTTGATTTATATAGACTTGATTAATGCCTGCAGCGGGCTGTGAACTGATCTGTTAAGGCAGCTCAGGGGTGTGAGAAGACATCCATCAGAAATAGCTTTGCATCTTCTTTCTCTGAGGCCATTAGGGGAAAGGACAGGCACAACGAACCTGCCTGGCTGCTGGGGTCCCTGAAATCCAGACAGGACTGCAGCTTTCCAGCTACACCTTTTGTCCCCAGGAACATCCCCAGCAATAAGCACTAGAAGGGTTCCCTGGAAAGTGCCATAAACTGTGGGTGCACTGGTTCTGTCATCTTTGGGTGACAGCAGGACACAAAGAGTACAGAACCTCATATTCCTGTAGCTGAGTCTAATTCTTAGATTCAAACCCTCTTAAACCGTGTGCTGTGAGATACAGTGCTGACATTGATGAAGATTCACAGAGTCCAAGTTGCTGAGTATCTGCACTCACTGACGTCCACTACCTCCAGTGGGTGACAACGGTATCATGGACAATATTCCTTCTCTATAGCTCAAGCCCGCAGCACATATAAACAAGGATTCCTGCTTTGTCCATTTCCCATTTAAAACCGTGTTGATAAAAGCCAAGAGATCAAATAAAAATCTACATCCAAATTATTTTCCTATTTTTTCCACAAAAAACACTTAATTTTGGAATTACACTACTTAAGAAGTGTCTGCAGCTAGCTATCTCTAGAACGTATCACAGTAGTGCCCTGCCTACTCCCTGTTTCAAGTAAACCCTGTCTGCCATCAGAAAAAAGCAGTAACCCACATCTTCACCCACTTCTCATTTACAGAAGCCACACATCTCTGCTGAGATTGGAAAATTCAGGCAGACTACATTTGACCTTGTGGGAATTTCAGAAAGCTACGCAAGATACCATCAGCTTGTGCAAGCAACCACTTTCCTGCCTTGATGACAAAGCCCTTCATTTCCTTTCTTCTTTCTCTCCTTCTTGCAGGAGCTGAGCCCTCTGCAGCAGCCCTGACAACACCAGTTTTGTCTACAGGTACCTATAACATCCAACTCAACCTCACAGCTATAAGAAATCTGGTCACTACCTTGCTGTGTAGATGATTAATGAAACAGCATTGGTTGCCAAACTGCTGCTGAAAGTAAAAAACACACTTATCTAAATAGTATGTTTCCAGAAACTTAAGTTCAGCCAGGACTAGTGACAAAGAGGAACTTTGAAGAGTCTGTCCTGGAGTGAGCTGTAGGTGTTTCAACATATCTGTCTAGATTCCCTTTCCTATGAAAGGCTGGGCCACAGGATCTTTTAAGGTCCCTTTCAATCTGGGTTAAGTGAGGTAGTAAAAAGTAGAATTAAATCAGCAGGCTGTGAAAGATACAGAGGTATAATAAGAGAGATTAATACAAATGTACTTGATAGCTTCAGAAATAGCCTGAGGAACCAGCCACAGTCTACAGAGGACAGACAGCAAAGGGGCCTGTAGTCTTCTCACTGGAGGAAAGCTCTCAGGCCCCTTAGGGTTGCACGTATTCAAAAAAAAAAAAAAAAAAGAAATTGAAATCCAGAATGCACACTTCATGGATTTCAGGAAAACAAACTATTTAAATTAATGAAATCACTTTGGGGAAAACAAGGGACACTTTGTGTCCCAAAGTGAAGGAAGTTCACTTCCTCTTCAACTTAACATTTTTCGTTAAGCACTCACAATGACTTTGGCGTATCTTGTTATTAATAATCACACACTTGAGTTGTGGGATGCATCTTACTATTAAGCTGGCTTTATGTGGAAAAAGAACACAGTCTTCTAAAGTGACTGCAATAAGGAAAAGGCTGCCAAATGAATCATGCTGTGGCTGCACTGTGGTAAATTCCAGCGCACATAATAATGGTCCCAGTTGTTTGTTTGAATCATCTTATGATGCTGCACGCAAATTTAGCTGATGTACCAACACTAATGTGCCGTGCCCTGCTTGGAGTTGGAATTATAAAACATCTCATAAAAAATAAACAGCTTTTTTGCCAGGCTCATGAATTATAATCCCACAGATGCAAATCATTAATCACAGAATGTATCAAGGTAATTACCAAACCAGGGATCTGTTTTATGGAGTCTGTGGGTACGTGGTTTATTATGTTCTTTTTGCACAAAGCAGACAGCAGTTGCCTGCTGCTGAAGTCAATCTGTACCCACAAAGATCAAGTCCTAATAAAACAACAGTGTTCAGCCAGCTCATGTTCGTTACAGCCCTATCAACGTACCCCCTGCCCAAAACATTTTCCTGACACTTTTATTTAGCATACATGCATACATCTTAACGCTGCTTGTGATTTGTAAGAGAACAACAAAAAATAAAATCCTTATTGCATGCTTGTACTTAACAGGGCCCAGTTCTGAAATCAGGAGAAGAGCCTGACTCACACAGAGATCGTGTCTGTTTTTCTATTTAATTCCTCTCCACAGTGAGTGAGAAAGAAACTTTGTTCTAGAAATTTGTCATCGTGGGTTTTGCCACAGATTATGCTCCTTGCAAATACTGAGAGAATAATGTACAGAATGTGGGGAGGGGGTTGTATTTCTCCTCACTTCAGACTTCTGTGCATGAATGCTGAAACAACTTTTAAAAGTGGAAGCATTTTGAGTTATTTACTAGTATTATTAAGTTCTGCCAGCTTTGACAATTTATTTTGTTTCTAGTCAGCATTATCATCCCATTTTCAAGCACTACTGTGACATGGAACTGGGTTTTAACAATACTGAAAGAAGCCATTCACATCCTTTATTTCCCACCCTCTTTATTTCATAGCTTCTCCTTTACCACCATTGCTTCCCCCCACCCAAAAAAAACATTAAAAACACAAATGGGGAAAAACTCCAACCTAGGCAGGTCCCCGAAACACAGCTGAGCTTTGGGAAAGCCAAGAAACACATATTGGAAGAAAGCTCCATTCCCTCATTAATAATTATAAATAAATAATAAATAAAACATTTAGCTGCATAAGGACAAAGGACTATCACCAGGGACGTTGGTCCAGAAACATTAGCTCCCACTCCTACTCCAAGGATTGACCCAGCTTTCTGTCAATATTGCATATAACCAGAGGCCTGTCTCTCACATGTAAAGTGGGCGGAAGACTCATTCTCCAGGTTACCCTAATTTTCCGTCCCTAATCAATGAAACCCACGTACAGCAAAAATAAAGAGATCCTGCAGGGCCAGGTTCTGATGGCAATGCATCGAGAGATGTGTTGCCAGCAGAACCAGAGAGAGGATTCTGCCACTTTGCTCTGCTCTGGTGAGACCCCACCTGGAGCTCTGTGTGCAGGGCTGGAGCCCTCAATATGAGAAGGATGTGGACCTGTTGGACAGGGTCCAGAGGAGGGCCACGAAAATGGTCAGGGGGCTGGAGCACCTCTGCAACAAGGACAGGCTGAGGGAGCTGGGGTTGTTCAGCCTGGAGAAAAGGAGGCTCCAGGGAGACCTAACAGCAGCCTTTCAGTATCTAAAGGGAGCCTACAGGAAGGCTGGGGAGGGTCTGTTCACAAAGGCCTGACGTGATAGGATGAGGGGCAATGGATTTAAGTTGGAGAAGAGTAGATTTAGATTAGACATTAGGAAAAACTTCTTTACTCTGAGGGTGGTGGAACACTGGAACAGGTTGCCCAGGGAGGTGGTCAAGGTCCCTTCCCTGGAGATATTCAAGGTGAGGCTCCATGAGGCCCTGGGCAACCCGGTCTAGTCGGGGGTGTCCCTGTGACTGCGGGGGGTCGGACTAGGTGACCTTTGGAGGTCCCTTCCACCCTGGATGATTCTATGATTCTATGGTGATAAACAATGTTCTCTCCTTGGAGGGTCTACTGCTGGATGTGGCCATTGGAGAAAGGCTGCAGTAGCCCTATCTGGAGCATAGGAAGCTCCCCAATCTGAGCTAGCCAGTATTACCACAAACTTGTGGAAATGGTTTTCATGAATGGTTTGCTGTGGAGCAGGGCAGGGTGGCTGGAAGGATACTGTTGTGACATGAAAAGCTGGAATGGTTTGTGGATGGCACCTCCGTCTTCACAGTGATGAGAACCACCTGACCCTAGCAGCTGTCTCCACGCTGCTGTGCTAGCCTCGTTCCCCTCAGGAAACGGGTTCCCACTGCCCAAGTCCCCACAGCTGCACAGGATCAGCTGTGGAGGACGCTCGGTGAGAATAATTTCAGATCTAAAAGGAAAATCAAAGTATCAGTTCAGGATGACACTATAGAGAACAGCTGAGGCTCATCTGCACTTACACTACAAGCCATCACCAAGTCACCAAGGCTGATTAAACTTTGATTTTTTTGCCAGCTCTTTCTCCCTGTCCTTTAAGCCTGCCTATTGGTGACTCTAGGACTTCTGCAGTTTCTTCTGCCTAGTGAAAAGGAATACACTTTTATTTACCTGTATGACATGGAAATAGATTTTGTGCACCGTTGCACCACTACAATTCGGTTTTCATGTCCTGGTATACTTTGGTGAATGACACCTTAAAAGCTCACAGCACTTTACTATTTACTGTACAGCATTGTTGTTTTAGCATTACACAAGTACACACAAAATAGAAAGGATGAGAGCTGAGGCCATGGAATGTATATGGCCCGCTACATGAATTGCAATCAGAAGAGCCTATCAAATGGGGTCTAGCAATTAAATGCCTTTGATCATATTGGGGCAACAACAAGCAGAAAGTTTTAATTAACTTAATGGACTGGAATAAATAGGTAATTTTGTACTTTGGTTTTTAAACTAAAGAGCATGAGAGCACCACAACATCTTACTCCACTGCACATGTTGCTTCCTGACACTTAGGCAGTTGGACTACATGATGGTTGTAGGTCCCTTCCAACTAAACTAGTCTATTTTAAGAGTTATAGTACTTAAAGTGCAATTTTCTGAATGAATGGATAATACTAAAACAAGTCTAAACACAAAAACAGAGTCTCTTGGCAAAGTAATAAACTTACAGGGCATCATATCACCTTTCTCTAAGCTTGCACTTACTCACAGCATTCAACCTTGGTAAACACCAAACAGCTTCTTCCTTGTATGTTGTTACCACAGAGTAGCTAAGGTGCAGTCAGATATATCATCAGTTATATCATAGAATGATTAGTCGGAAACAACCCTAAATATAGTCTAATTCCTACACCCCTGCCATGGGCAGGGTCACCTCCCACTAGACCAAGTTGCTCAAAGCCCAATCCAGCCTGGCCTTAAATACATGCAGGGATGGGGTCTCTACAACTTCTCTGGGAAACCTGTTCTAGTGCCTCACCACCCTCATAGTGAAAAATTTCTTCCTAACATCTAATCTAAACCTACCCTCTTTGAGTTTAAGGCCATTACCCCTCATCTTGTCACTATCTGCCCTTGTAAAAAGTCCCACTTCAACTTTCTTGTGGGCCCCCTTAAGATACTGGAAGCCCACTTCTTTTCTAACCATCAACAGGTGGAAGAACCTTCTTCGTGATGCAGACTACTGGTATATAAAACTACACAATTTTTCTGCAGCTACTCAACTGCAAGATTTTTTTACGCTGAAGGTGTAGCAAGACTGTAGGTTGTTTTTCATATCTTCTTATTTAACTACAGGAAAGTTAGAAGCCTAAGCCTGAAGCCAAGATTTACGCTAGGCAGAAGGACAGAACAAGAAGAGTGCCCTTGAGATTAAGAGTGTGATAGCCAGTTAAAATAATCCCACAGTTTTGTCAATTAGCTGTCATAGCACTGTCACTTGTTCTCTGACAGAACTTTGTTGCTCCTTACTATACTTTCCCTTATATTGCAAAGGTGGGAGGTGCAAATAGGTCATTGACTCAACCCAGACACAGACCCCTTTCTGTTCCCCTTCCTTACACTCCAGCCAAGTACCATACAGCACAGCTGACTGAGGAGACTTATGCTGGGGAGCCCGTATATGTCTACAGACACTTTACGTCTACCTAAAATACAATTAACCAGAGCTGGGGGGAAAAAAAGGCTTTTTGGTGAACAATACTTGCATTTGAAAAGTTTGAGTTTAGCTGAACACACACTTGCATTATTTAACACACGTTCACCCCTTGTTCTGTCTGCTCTGTCCCCACCATTTACTGCTAAACAGGTCCCTTATCTTTATTGATCACTTAATTTCTCTTTTCTTAACTCCACTTGCTCCGTCTGGTGCCGTGTGTCCAAGGTATTGAGGCTAAACATCCGTCTGTTCATACTGTCAGGACTGGTTTGCCTTTGAAAGAATAGGGGGAGCAGGTGGTGTGACTAAGTAGACCCTCGACAGAATAGGGGCACCATTGCTGTGTCCTGTCCCAACCTGCCAGCGATTCCCCACCCTCCCAACTGTTCCACATTAAAGCAGTCAACTGTGGCTTTACAGTCCAAGTTTTACACAACTGTTTTACAAACCAGGAAGAATTTCTTTTGTTGAAAATCTTTTGTGAGGCAGCGCAGACTGGGGAGGGGGGAAGAGGGGTAGAGGGAGTGGAGAAAGCCCGTTCTGAGACCGAGTGCATTTTAATGTGTATGTAGATATACACTACGCAATGTGCCAAGCTGCTGAACTCGCTCCCTGTGTATTTCTGTGCTGCTTTAAGCTCTCTTTGAAAGCGGTTGCACAACATTTCAAATACATCCATCTTTTTCATTTTCTTGGGATCTCCTAGTTATTTCCCTTTACTACTGTTTACAGTTTATAAGGCATGTAGGACTGAAACCAACCAAATAAAATCATATATTTTTTTCTCAGTAAGAATAGAGTATCTATTTTTCAGTGTTGCCAAAGTATTATAATTCCGTCTAACAGGATAGACATTCCCAAAGAGAAATCCAGATGATGTTTCCACCACATTCCAGTATGCAGTCAGTCCTACTACAGGCACCACGCTGCTTCTCATCTCGTACACTGTATCTCCTCACAGGCTTCACTGGTGTGCATTTCAACCCAGATGTAGGAGAGCGCTTGTACAAGTGGGTTATTTCAGAGATAACATACCCTGAAGCAGTCCATGGGAGACAAAATATTTGGAAACTCTCAAAACGGAACCCAGAAAGAGCAAGTATTTCTTACAGCTGTGAAACTAATCTGATCACCATCTTACTTGCATACAAACCCTGAACCTATCAAATTCTTTTAATTTGCTTTTTTCTGGACTACATGATAGAATTCACATACTAGATCATCACAGATTTTTCAAAGCCAAATACAAGACTTAGGTATTTCCCACATTTTCAAAGGAAAATTACAAGTTTATGCATAGTTACAAGTTCTATTTCAGGCAAAATTACAAGCCGAGAAACAGAGATCCTTTCCCTTTTTTAAGGGTATTGCAGTCAATTGCTCAAATCTGGTAACTGTAGGTTGGCTTTTCTTTTCTCTCCTTTGGAGACTTGTGTCTGTCTTCCTTCCCACCTGCCCCTCGCCACCCTCTATCAGACTGCAGTGGAAAGACAAAAGCTGAGACCCTGCTCCTGCCGTAGTCCATGGCAAAATTTCTCTGAGGCCGGAATTTCATCCAAACTGCCGAGTCCTGCAGCAACCATAAAAATCAGTGACTGCTGCCTAAAGGAAGGATTCACTTTTGTTACTAAATCATTGGGAAAGTACTGAGAATTAATCCTACTGAAAGCAATATTTTCTGTTAAGAGCTTGACCTTCTCAAATATTCAAGTAATTAACTTTTCAGTTCAACTGATATAAAAGAGTGCAGTTCATATCCATGGGGATTTGAAACTTCNAATTTTCACTGCAAAAGAACTTTAAAAAAAAAAAAAAAAAAACAAACAAACAAAAAACCAAAGCATAAAACATAAAAAAATAATCAAAGCTAAAATGAAATTCTTTAGAATATAATATAGGGAAAAAAAAAAAAGAAAACAGAGAAAACAGTTAAGAGAAAGAAGTGTGTGTTCATTAGGTAACTCATTCAGAAGACCTGGTTTTAATCCTTCCCTTTCTTGAAAGTACCTGAAGGGCTTCTACAGAAAGTGTGAGAACCACCAGGATATATGATGATACGGATGTTATATGATTGCCAGCCTCTCATATTACTGCAGTTCCATTGGGCATAAAGAGTCAATGATCTTGAAGCCAGCAGCAGAAGTATCTTTTATCCAAGGTCAGTGTCCTAATCATGAGGTTCCTCAAGACTTATTTTACATTTCTTATCTCACTGGTTATTTATGTAATACATGGTGAATCACTACCTACAAGACAGAAGGGAAGCTCACCTCGCTCCTTCCACTGTTTTATGCCATGGGGCTCAGGGCAGTCACCCTGCAGAAGGGAGATGAAGATTTAATTTTCCCGGTATTGAGAAAAAATCTGAAACTAGCACTCCAAAAATATGAATACCTATGCTATTGCTACAGTGCTGGATAAAAAGGGATTACTATGGCTTATTTTCACTCCAAACTGTTCCTCAAATGCAGCTAGAGCTTAAAATGTTTTCTTGACAACCAAAACAGCAAAATTGGTAGATTTTGTACATCCCCAAAAATTTATCTATACCTTGAAATGATCACCAAGGAGATGAGGATCAACATCACCAAGAATGAAACATACTCAGTGTTGTCCTCCAAAACGAATGTAATACTTCCACAGGAGACAACAGATACCAATATTTTAGTAAGCAGAGAAAGAAGATATCTACATGTACGTACGCAGAGGATGGCTACAGAGATCTGTAGATCTGGAGTCTCTGTAATTTAAAAAGTGTACCTAGCCATTTTCTCAATAACAGGTGTAAGTCTGTGTTAATAAAGCCTGAGGGAAAGAAAACATCATACAACTCTGTTGATTTTGAAAGTATTACAATTATATACCTACTTCAGAAGAACTCTGCCACAAACACTGCATTACCTGTAAATTACAAGTTGCCTTCAAATTGTAAAATAACAATATCTACTCATAGATTAGAAAATCTTTCTGGATTGTTCATTTTGAATATTGTATATGATGTCTATCACATCTAACAATAGCCTTTTGTTCATGCAAAGTTCTTAAATGGCGACTAACTTTTCTCAAATTTGTATGTGAAACACCAATACATTTGAATATCTGATATTTGAAAGATAAGTATAAAAACCAGGTGTAAAGTCCACAAAAAAAATTATTCTATCAGTTATAAGTTTATCCTTATACTAAGGATAGACAGACAACCAAACAGGTAGGAAAAACGTGAAACTAGACAGAAGATGACATGGTGCTCCTAGGGATCTGCAATATACATCTGAATTGGATCACAAATTATATAATTGGATCTGAAATGAGTCTTGTGTCTTTCTGATCCTCGACTGACATTTGTCTCCATCACAAAAGCCACCATACAGTTTCATAAAATCGTAGAATTGTCTAGATTGGAAGGTACCTTTAAGATCATCTAGTCCAGTCATCAACCTAACTCTGACCAAAAATTGAAAATCACCAATGCATGTCACTAAGCACTATGTCAACCTGTCTCTTGAATACCACCCCCAGGGACAGTGCCTCAACCACTTCCCTGGGCAACTTATTCCAATGCCCATTCCCATTCTAATTGTTTGGCAAACTGGCATTTTCAGGGAGACTTATTGCTGGCAAGGCACAGATATTGTAGATCAGAATAAGTTGTGTTGGCTAATCTGGTGTAGACAAGGTTTCAGGGCATTTGCCAAAAGCTGTCTAAAATCAACAGTGCTTCCTTTCCAAGAAAAATTTAATTTAATTTATGAAACATCTCAGATGTGGATAAAAGAAACATAGCTTTACAGGACAGTCAGCTACATGAACCTGTTGGTTCAGAGACAAGAACAAGCTTTCTGTACTGATACATACAACCTGCAAAATATTTTATGTGGATTTTGCTGCTTTTAGGAAACATCAGTCACTTGCTGCACACATCAAACTTGACTTAACTTGCTCAAAAGTCACACGCTTGTATCCTTAATATATATAATGTCTTCATTTCACTTTCCAAATGGATGAAAAAAATTAAAAGATGAGAGGGCGAAAAATCATATTAGCTTCAACTTATCCCATTGCAAACACAGTATTTGTGTAATTGGGTACTATCGTTTAAAGCATAATTTAATACATCCCTTTAACAACCCACAAATTATCACTTGACAACTAGAAATAATAGGTTTTTTTGTCAAAACCAGAAAGCATGTGAAGACTAAAGGTTAAACAGGTCTTTTCATCATGATAAATCACTGGTTAATGAGCCTGGTATTGTTGGGTATTATACTTGCTCACTTTAATGCCATTACGTTCTGGTTGTAAAGCTGACACTACTAATGATCTTCATTCTTTGAACTTTTCCACAATATTGACTGGTTGCATAGAGCAGATGTTACTTGGATTTGACTGCAAAAGCAGCAATTCTTCTAAGGCTGGGAGGAGCTCTGAAAAGAATGATACTGAAACACAATGTATTTTGATACCTCAAAGCTAAAAGAGATTCTTGATGTGTCAACTATTGCTCTTGCGGTTTCTGAGCGTGACACAAAAATCAACCACAGGTAAGGGATAAATATTGTTTATCCATTTTCTGCAGTTCCTGGTTTGTTGTTGTTGTTTTTTTGTTTGTTTGTTTGTTTGTTTTTTTTAAAGTTTTAATAACATAACAAACCAACACAAAGAATTTTGTATCTAGTCTCTGCTGTTGTACCCATAATTCCTCCTGTGTTACAGCACACACAGGTTAAAAGAAAACAACATTCAGCTCTACATTTCAGAGCTTTCCTTCGTCTAGACTGAAGGACACTGTGGCCAAGACAACCTGTATTAGTGACAGAAGTGCTGAGAAAGCAGAGGCCTCTGTGTGAGGAAGAAGGTTCAAATGAACTCGCAGTGCCTTAGGAGTGAGATGGAACACCTAAGGGTGAGAAAGCAGGGATTGCTGAGTTTAATTTAAAACTAAAGCAACATGGAAGCTTTGTGTTTTTCCTCATTCTTTTCTCTTCCTGACCTTGGCCCTTTTGCTGCACGTCTACTTGCTCTGTCCCTGTCAGTACTGGATTCTATATTTAGAAACTGTGGGCCATGAGCAAAATTCAAACCTTAGGAAAGCAGAGGTAGTTTTATCTTGATTTACATCAAGTTCTGGGCCAGAAAGATATTGCTACATGTAGAACGTAAATGGGGACAGCTGAACTCACCATACCAGACCGCAGACCTCAAACCATTACACCATTTGCACACATATTCATTGCACACTTCTGTGCAACAGCAAGCACAAAGGCCACAAAGTTTAGCTTATATAAAGCTATATTGTACGCTCTTTCCAACAGTGTTATACCTAGTCGACTTTAAGGACTTCTAGATTATTTTCTGCTTTTACTCAAATAAGCGTTTGGTTTTCTTTTCTTTCAGTGAGTTAGTTTGGAGAGAATGGAGGAGGAGGATGTGATTGATTTTATAAATATCATTCCAGTTAAGGAGTTAAGTTTCGTGTGAGGTGAATGAAAAAAACAAAATAAAACAATTTCTCTAAAGACTATAAATACTAAAATGCCCATACTGAAAAAAATCCAAGCTCCAAAACGCATTTTGCTATCAAGTCACTGGTTTATAAAAATTTATTAATTTTTTTTTAAGTGATTCGCAAAGGTTCGATCATGAAGATTTAATCCTTAAGCTGCACGGGAAGCTTGAGAAACTCTGCAATAATATTAATCTCACAATATGAAAATGAGCATATTTCCTGCCTGTCCCCCTGACCCTCCTAAACCCAGCTGAGTTGACAGGAACACTTTTCATACAATGTCTACCTGAGCCGCAAAGAGGGTCTCTCACTGAAAGGACTTAGAGCTACTCATGTACAGAATAAAATCCTGAACAAGTCAAGCAAAGCATCAACAAAATAAAATTTCACCTGAGAAGTAATTAGGTAGAGGCCATCCATTTATTTAATGGGGGGTGAAGAGTTTGAAATGGTTTTAATAACCCCACTGGCTGCAACCTAAGCATTTCTCGTTTGAAAGGTGTTATCTCCAGTGGTACATGATACACCTGTGCCTAGTACTGGTCATGTCCTAGTGTTAGAGGTAAACTGTCACTTGTCCCAGTTTGCAGTTAGCTGAAAAGTTTTAAAAGCCATTTCCAAAGCTGCAATTAGATATCTCTAAATACGTATTTCTCTATCTACATATCACCCCACAATCACAACTTCGGTCTTGTAAAACCCAGGTTGCCTTACACCATAGATATATAATCTTCTCCTACTCAGACTTTATCAAACACATAGAACAAGAATTTTCATTTAAAGAATATTTACTTGTTACAGCAGCCAATTTGTTTCTATTTTAGTGTCTACAAAGCATGTTTTTCATCCCGTACAAATTAGTCAAAAATACTTTGAAAGTCATGTTATTCAAAAAATGGCCTTTTAAAATATCATTCTTGCTGTGAATAGTATCAACATTTTTTTTCCCTTTTGCATATCAATTTGTTTCCCATTTTATTGATAAAGCAATAAAAAGAATAGTGACTACAGCCACAAAAAAAAGCCTTTTGAATATTATGGACCACACAAAATGCTCCATGTATTTTAAGATTCTTTTGCCACCAATTCTACTCGTACTCTTTGATGATAGTAATGCAAACTGCACTCTAACTCTGTGTTGTGTTCTCAGACAGCCTTTATTTTTGTCATAAAAAGCTTTAATTTTTAAGAGCTATTGCTGATTTTTTTCTTGGATGAGATGCAAGACTAGTGGCTGATCACCTGTATTCATTTGGACATTCAGATATAATTTATGACCGTGTAATCAGAGCACTTATACAGTATTTGGACCACTAAAAAGCACTAGTGGTAAACACTTCAGCACAAACTGATGCAAATTATCCCACAAAGGCTTTGTTAGACAAACTATATTTACCACAGAGGCAGACCCATTGGGAGTATCAGTTTCTCAGAGGGGTGGGTAACTTCTTTAATCAAAGACATTAGCTCGTTCCTTATTTCTGCCTCTACATCCTAACTCACTCCATGGTTCAATTTACATGTTTTGATACTGAAACATCATGTAATTTCTGAAACTATTTATCGTGGGTTGTGGATCTGTTTTCTCTTCACAAAAACCCTCTTTCACAGAATCCTCATTCTCTACTAGCAGATTTGTGATTTAAACAGGAGTATCTGACTTCTTTCATGTTCCCTTTCCTATGCATCGAGCCCGTGATTCCTGCTTACCTTACCTCCCAAAATCACAAATCCTAATTAAAGTAGTATGCTTATAAAACTTGTAATAAGTAATATCTCAATTTACTTATTTCACTATTTATTTAAGCAGAAGTTTCATTGAAGGAAAAAAGTCTATATAATTTTTTGTGTATGTCTGTACAATGTTCAATGTGCAGCACAGCATGATGGTGTACAATATTCATTTAACATACTCTCACGTGTGCTACCCAGGGTTTGTCTATAAAGATCTAGGAAAAAACTCCAGCAGCAGAACTGGCTGAAAAGACTTACAGGCAATGCAATAGAATGTTTTCCCCACATACATTCATGCAGCTTCCCCTGCCTATCACCCCCTATTACTTTACCAAATTCACCCCCCTGGCCCTTCGCCTTTGACCTCTCTCTGCCTCTGCCTCTGATTTTATATTTGTTTTCTGAGGACCTATTATCAATCACTTTTAAGTACCCTTAAGCAGGACATTTAACCTATGCATGTGAAAGTAGTAGGTCTTTCCATCCAAAGATAGAAGTAAGTTATTGTAAGACACACAGTTTATATCCCTTAGGATGCTAAAACCAGAAACAAAAAACAAACAAACAAACAAAAGATAGAGCAAATTAAGAAGTTGTGCATGTTCTAGTTGCCAAAAAA
>VXBW01008682.1:0-32500 GCA_013400375.1 Thinocorus orbignyianus | reverse complement strand
ATGCAGTCTGAGGTTTTACTGATTAAATCTACCTAACAAATTCATAGATAAAGTTTGCTAGCCCCAGAGAGAGAAGGATGGAGTCACCAAAACCCTCCCTGCAGCATTACATCATGAACTCAGATACCCATTATGCTCCCCAGGAGGGATTTAACCCCCTCCAGGCCCTGCAGGGCCCTGCGGGATCTTACCCTGGCTATGAAGTCATTTGCTCCCTTGAACCACTGGAGGGACTTTGAAAAATATGGTCTGGATTTCCCGCACTCAAAGAGAACCAGAGGTTTGACAATGTCCTCATTCAAAAAGTCAACATTTCTAGAAATTTACAGATTTTTTTTTATATCTCCAACGGCAACTTGGCTTCTCTCTTTAATTGTCAGCATTGGCACAAATCTCACTACTATGTGCAGCAGTAAGAAGCAGATAACACTGGCCCTGCCTTGTTGCATTCTTTCTAACCTACTCTTCAAAGACCCTGGGGATCACCTGTATGAATGGAGGGGAAACAAATGGCATGGTCTGCTTGGGGCAGAGAAAACAATAAAATTCAAGTCCCTTATTTCCAGCCCAAAGGTAGCCCAAGAACAGACTGTTATTTCAACATCTACTGCTAGTGCAGTTAAGGTCATATTTTCAGGCAGATTTACACTGTTTTTCAAATTAATTTAATAGGATTTTATATTCCAAGTCACTCTCAGTCCTGGTATGTCAAAATGTCTTAGGTCTTAGTTACAAACATCTACAAGCCTTACAGCAAGGGCTGAAATAACCCTTTTCACAGTTGGGGAACTCATAAAACAGAAGGTTAAAACCATCTAGCAAAGCTTGTCCCAGGGCGTTTTGTCTACCAGCCCAGAGATTTCTACCCTCCTCCTTCGGCTTCAAGGGTACTAATACTTTCTCTGGAGCCCCTATATGGAGCTGTTAAGTTGTAGTGTTCAATCAGTGGCTCTCTACTGATTAAGGAAGTTCACTTTCTAGGAAATTTTAAACATAAATAACTTTTTGTAGCATGTAACCACTCATGATGAATGTACTGCCTTAGTTCTCTGTAGCTCTTATCCTCTTAGGTGAGGAGAAAACCTCTGTGTGTGTTCCTGACCCATTTGCATGTCTCCTTGATCTGCTGAGTTGGTGTGGCAACTTGCTAGACAATGGTCAGCATTATGCGAGGCAACTTGCATTAACACTGCAGTCCACAGCATAACTGCTGTTCTGACAGGCACTAACCCAAAGCAAAGAGAAGAAAAGAACGGAAAACATTATCCATAAAGAAAGATTGAATATAAGTCTTCAGCTAATATAGATTATCCGATAGTTCTTCTCCAGTTCAAGCCAATACCTAGTTTGTTTAAAAAAAAATAACAACCACCACAAAACAAGCAGCCATACAAAAGAGTGAGGCTTAAAACTCTGACCAAACAAAAGTTGATTTGTTAAGCATCTTGCCCAGTTGTCATGATTATATAAAAAAAAAAAAAAAAGAAATAAAAAAACAACAAACCAAACAACCAAATCACAACCCTCAGAAAAACCAAAACTAGAACTGTGATCCATTAATAAACATCTAAAGGGATGCATGACATGGCTAGTTTTATTTGCAGTTGACACAAGGCTCTTAAACGACTTATCGGGGGATCATTTATTAGTCCATGCCCGGTTTGTTTTCATGCTGTGTCAGGGAATCTAAATGGAAAATGGGTGCTTTGCTTTATCTCTGCAAATCTTTGTTTGGATGTTTGTTTGTTTTCAAAGCTTGCTTGTCTGATTAATAAGGCCAATGTCATGCAGAATAAAAGGGGGATGTGTCACATTAGTTTTTCACACTGTTAAATGTCTTCCTGGCTTAGTGACTATTTCTCTATTTTAGCAATCATTTTCTAATTTGTGTTCGTTTCATGTGACAGGGGAAAAAAGCAGTTGATTCCCATTTGAATCAATTGAATTCAGTGAATTTTGAAGTTCAAAAGCCACGTACAATCTGATTCTTTGCTCTATTTAAGAATATAAACCAGCAATAATTCAAGTCAATGTGTTTACACCAAAAGAAACCAGAGGAATAAACAGGTAGGTAGGACGTAATGAAGGCATGGAGTTTTTCTAGATGGACAGATTCCTTGAGTGTAATCACAACTTCATTAAAACCAATGGAAAACTTCACTAATGAAATCAGTCGGTCCTGAATTTCACTGGCAAGCTCAGAGTCCAAGAAGTCATAGTTATACCTATAAAAGGGCAGACATCAAATTAATGGAGATACTCTGTTTGCACCTAATAATGAATAAACTAATTACCCGGTTTTGGTGTCTTTATTAATTGTGACATTAAAGGTTTCTAGACCTAAAGAAATGTTTTGTGTATCAATATGGCAATGGTGGCAAATGGAAAGAATTATGTTTGCCAGATAAGAAGTTCAACTCCAGAGAGCAAGAACAGGCATATTGCTCCTGGAGTTCCCTCTACTTTCAGGCACTGCCACAAAGCAAAATTAATGTGTGTAAATTTTGGCTTAATTACTCAAACTGTTTTCCATGTTGGTGGTGTCTACCGCAGTGCTTCAGCAGTCAAAGGAAGACAAATGATTAACAAATTTTTCAGTGCTTTATATGAGGGGGAAAAAAATAAATATCACAATCTTTCCTGGCTTCCACAGTTGAATAATGTTTCTGCTGTAGTGTATTACAATTATCACAACATGGTAATTGCCAACTGTTATGAAATATGTTTCAGGGTTGTTTGGGCTGGTTTTTGTTTATTTGTTTGTTGTTTCAGTTGGCCATCATACCTGCCTTAAATAACACATACTACCAATAATTATAAATCTTGATGTGATTAACAGGATAAAGGCCAAACAGTGATCATGAAATAGATTGTAGGAACAATTTACTGGAGTATAAATGAATGGCTTGTTGTCTGCTACAGAATAATAGTTCTTCACTAGCATTACCAAAGATCAGTAGTTCATTTATGAAAGATTTTCAACTTTTTTAAAAAGAAAATTTACAAGAAACTTGCATATAGGCAGAGCTGTGAGGCAATTTACTGAAGTCTCAAATCATAAGAGGTCTGAGAACTAAAAATACCCCAAGAAAATAAAACATTGGGTTTTCTGTACTGAAAACACTCTTTCCACCTAAAAATTGAGGAAAACTCAATTTTCCCTTGAAAAATATTGACAAAGTTTTTCAGCCAGTCCCTGCAGAATGAGAGCAAACTAGATGCTCTTAACTGCTACCAGTCCAACCAGCCCAACATCTGGTCTCTAACAGTAGCAAAGAGTTTGTGCTTTCAGGAGAATATAAGCACACTCCTAGCATTCACCTGGTTTTAACTCCTGCAATTTTCAGAATAAATGTACTTCTTCGAGAAGTGCATTATTTTTTTGATGGAGACCAGAGAAAAGGTTTCCTTCAAAACAGAGACTGAAAACACTGGCACTGTCCTCAGTGCAAAACAAAGCAAGCAGTCATCAAACACATCGCCATCTGCTAGAGACAAGTCAAAAGAAATAGCTAAGAAATGCAGGAAGAGCTGAAGATGTTACTGACACAGGCTACTGACCAATAATAAATAAGTAATTTAGCTTCATAAAACTACTAACTTTAAAGAGCTTCTTTGAAATTTCAGATTTGGCAATCAAATCTGTCATTTTGGCAGCGATCCATAAGCTTCTGTCCTTGATTCCATATGTTATTGAGATCCAACAAGGAGTATTTATGGCAGAAATAGTAAGAAGCGTTATTTTGACCTAGCTGTGTAGTAAAACACCAAGAATTTGGTGCTAAATTATTCATTTTATGAAATATAATGATCAATTAAGAAAGCCTACCTTTTTTCTCTAAAGATCAGTAAGGTCTGAATCTCTGCTTTAATATAGTTTTTGTGGGTGCGCCAGCTGCTGAGGATAAAGCTAGGATCAGGTGTCTTGCAGGGCTGAATACTGCTTTCACAAACACTTAGAGCTACAATCAGTGAAGTAATACATCCCATCTCATCAAGTCCTTGTTTCCTAACTTGAGTCTACAGATTCATCTCAAGAACTGAAATACCCAGAAAGCTGCTGCAGGAAGGAGACTTGATGTTCAGAAGGGCCTTTGGAAGCAAAGATGTGCACTGTGCAACTTTGATCTTCGTCTGCTAGAAATTATTCTTACACTGTTTCATCTGCTTTTGCTCTTATAACTTTGCTTTTTGACTAAGCTGGAGGGGGCTGTATAAATAGGAGAGGCTTCTGAATGTATCCTCACATGTATTCAAGGCATCTTCATAACTCCATTTGTCTCCACTTATTCGGAAAGGCGGAAGGAAAGGGTGTCTGCATCTGTGTGTCAGTGTCTGAGTCTGAGAAACTTCACATATAAAGTATTTCCATGTTCCTGTTTTCAGCCTGAGAAAAGAAGTTCTTCTTTCCATCTTCCACGTCCACACCCACCTCCATCCTCCCCATTGAGCTCGTCTGCCTCTCAGAGTGCTAATCTGCTTTATGCTGTCTGGGATATTTTCATTTTCAACACACAGGATATCAGCGAGAGATTCCTAGCTACCAAAACCTGATATGCACCCTTAGAAAGCATGACCCAGAAATTATATCATTTACAGAAATGATATCATAGACCTGCCTCTCAGTGTAGCCTGTAACTCACTTGTCTTCAAAATATCCACCTATTGTGCTCGATTTGAAAATGCTAGTCACTCAGGGTGGAGTTAATGCCTGACATAGACCAGATAAACTCCAGTTATCGCCTCACAATACTTCTTTTTTTTTTTAATTTAATCTTTGAAAGGACAGGCTGCTGGTTAACTGAGAGTCCTCTGTTTGATTGACAGTATCTGTCAGAGGCAATGAACTCCACTTGAACATTGCCTTTATGTTCCTGTGTAAAGTTGTTCAACTGTGACCCTTCCATCTGTTCCAGCTAATCTGAAAGTCATTTTGGCCCGCTTCTCCATTCATCCTAAACACAGCGCATTCTCCTGTTAACACACATATGCAAAGTTGTCGGGCTGTCAGCTACGTAAGGGCTTCCCCCCCCCCCAGCCCCCCTTTTTTTTTTTTTTTGGAAAGTCTCACGACATCTGTGTAAACATTTCCTTTTAGCAGTTATATTTTTTTTAAAAAGTTAGCAGAAACTACTTCAAATCGCACTATTTACTTTTGATGAATATACCAGTGAATCTCACAGCATCACTTCAAAAGATTCAAAAAAGATTCAAAGAAAAGATTCAACATGGTTCTTTAAGGAGAGGCCATCAGGTAGACGACTTCAGTGCTCCAATGTGTATGTGAAAATCTCCATATTTTAAAGATTGAGACAAATGCCTTGAAGAAGGTGTAAGATCTTTATAAATAGGTGCTTGTAAGATTTCGGAAGATTACTACTCATAAATTCTTGTTCAACCCAACTTCTAATATCTAAGATTATTATATTGCATTTGATATTAAATTTGAAAATGCATTCAAACTTATGAAACAAAATCTGAAAACTCTTAACAGTTTGATACTTTCTGTTAATTTTTCCTTTCAAAATCATCTTGCACAGGTCAGAATTTTCTGCACTGACAATGTCAGCACACACAGTATTTCTCTTAACAATAACTGGTAAATAATCTGTTCCCTGCACTCAGCATTGACAGTAAAGTTAACTTCAAACTCAAGGGAATAAATGTTCATTGCAGTCCTACTCAGATACAAAACTACATATTACATCCGACAAACCTAAGAGAAGACAAAGAAGTAATTTCTGAGGTAATCCAAGGGAACACAAGGAGAAGATTCCTACCCAAGCAATCTGTTATTGCAGCACAATAAACCAATAATATCAGTTTCATCAGTCATAATTAGTTTCTAGTACATCCACAAACCAAAGAAAAGAAAAGAGAAAGAATTTAATTCATTCCACCTCTTCAAAATTCCTTTTAAAATAGAGAGAGAAATACTAAAAACAATTAATAAAATAAAAACAAAATATCTACTGCACAGGAAAAATCAGGGTTGGTAGTATTATGGAATTTGTTGTGCACCTAAAGATGATCAAAGCTGCACACTGTACACACACAGTTTCTCAAATATTTATTATATGGAATACATCTTGATTTTTTGGGAAACATTAGCACAAAATGAGTGACTCCTATAGCAAATCTTTGTTCTTGTGTGTGATTTCTCTGACAGAAGTTACGTAGAAGAATAGAATCAGGAAAAAGAAAATGAAAGCAACCAAAAAAACAACAGAAAAAAGCCCCAAATCTTCCTAGCCTACTGTTCAGCTCTGTCATAGAGAAGTAAAGAAACTTGACTTCTTATTCATGTATTACCCACTCCAGTTGTCATGCAAGCTTTCTGGCCTTTCTCATCATACTTGAATGGTACTAAAGTAATAAAAGCAATGGGATGAACTTCAGTGCTGTTCTCTCTCGTTCTCTTTTTTTTTTTTTTAAAAAAAAAAGTGCCAGAAGCGCAACAACAAAGATCTCTCAGTCACAGAGTCAAGACTCAGCAGTTTAAGTTTGTGATTGTAATTCAGGCTATGATTTTAGTTAGTTTTTTTAAGATAAACAACCACTGAGTTTACAGGAATTGTCAACAATAAACTGAAATAGTCCTTATGTGCCTATATGCTTTCCTACTATTTTCACAGGCAAACTACTTGTTAAACATCTATGTAACAGAATACAGAGTTGTAGTGTTAATTGCCAATTGCTCAAAAATGCACATCTCTTCATTCATATAGTAGTTGCTTAAAACATAGAGTCTCTCTACATACATTCATCAGCAAAAAATATCATAGAATCATAGCATAGTTAGAGATGGAAGGGACCTTCAAGATCATCACGTTCCAACCCCCCTGCCATGGGCAGGGACACCTCTCCCTAGAGCAGGTTGCTCAAAGTCCCATCCAACCTGGCCTTAAACACTTCCAGGGATGGGGCAGCAACAACTTCCCTGGGCAACCTGTTCCAGTGCCTCACCAGCCTCACAGGAAAGAACTTCTTCCTAATATCTAATCTAAATCTCCCCTCTTCCAATTTAAAACCATTACCCCTCGTCCTGTCACTAGACTTCCTGACACAGAATCCCTCCCCAGCTCTCCTGTAGGTTCCCTTCAGATACTGGAAGGCTGCTATCAGGTCTCCCCAGAGCGTTCTCTTCTCCAGGCTGAACAGTCCCAGCTCTCTCAGCCTGTCCTCATAGGAGAAGTGCTCCATCNTATCCCACTGTCCATGTCTCCAACAAAGATGTTAAATAGTACAGGTCCCAGTACTGACCCTTGTGGGGCACCACTCGTCACTGGCCGCCAGGTGGACATTGACCCACTAACCACAACCCTTTGAGTGCAGCCATCCAGCCAGTTCCTTATCCACCGAGTGGTCCATTCATCGAACCCATGACTCTCCAATTTAGACTAGGAGGTCGTGCGGGATAGGATGAGATTCCCCTCATTTGACTTTAGAGGTCTGTAGAACAGACATCTACATCAATTTTGTGCATTAATACAGAGAGGCCTCATTAACAATAGAGTCATTTAGGTTGTAAAAGACCCTCAAGATCATCAAGTCCGACCTAACACTGCCAAATCCACCCCTAAAACCACGTTCTTAAGCCCCCACATCTACATATCTTTTCAATACCTGCAGGGATGGTGACTCTATCACTTCCCTGGGCAGCCCATTCCAATGCTTAATAACCCTTTCAGTGTAAAAATTTATCCTAATGTACATCCTAAAGCTCCCCTGGTGCAACTTGAGGCCATTTTCTCTTTTCCTATTGCTTGCTACTTGGGAGAAACATGAAGGTTTAAGCTGATAATAAATTTTGTTTGTAGCAGTATGTTATACTGTGATAGTGGCATTCACCAGAGAGCCCAGTATGTTTACAGATGCTTTTCCTCAGTATGCAAGGGTGAGAATAACATAGTCTTAGGAAACAGCATCGCTATGGTAAGCAATACAGGCAACACAGCTTTTCCATCTCAAGCTAGACCTTGCGTAAAGTTTTGGCTGAGATTCCTGCAGAAAGTTCCTATCTGTAGATTGTGATCACTTCTAAAAACTTTAAATATGTACGTATGTGCAAGGAATATTTACACAAAGTGGTCTGAAATACTTTACTAATCAAGCCTTGTCACTCTTCCTGCTACCTTGACTTGACATGCCCAAAACTGCTGATGTCTTCTGGAGATGTGCAATATGCCAAATACACTTATTTATGTATGTGACTATACACCTATGCAGATCCCCATCCTGGAGACGGATGACATGGAGTCAATAATCAAACAGTTTGCTGGTGAATACTATGTATGGGGGAATCACATTCCAGGACACTCCCCGAATTGTGTCAAGACATAATCATTTTTGTCATCAGTCATATTCGGTTCAAAATTAGAAAACAGAACTGGCACTGTAGGAACATCACAGTGTGAATTTGACAGCTTCACAGTAGTAACTGCACTGTGTATCTGACACACAGACATTTTGAGGCACAAAGAAAGCTCTTAAATAAAGACATTAACGTACATGCACCAGAAACTCTGGGAGTAATTACCCTATCAAAAAAGATTAATCTAAAATCCCAAATTAAGTTTGTTTAAAAACCCCTATTTGTCACTCAGACTGCTGAGCTACAAAAAAACCCCCATGGAGACAAGTGTATAATCTCTAGGGCAAGCATGGCTGATGAAAGATCTCAAAACAAACACTACTAAAATCTAAAGAAGGGAAAAGAGCAACTGAAAGGGGATGCAGGAATATTAGCTGCATTACTCACATGCACCACGATCAGTCAATACCGTCATCAATGTCCTTCCTATTGAAACCATTATTTTTGCTACATATGACAAGTTATTTACAATGACTTCAAGGTAAATTCGGGAACTTGAAAAAACAGATGCTAGATGAGGTATGAGCATGAATTAACTGTAAAATTTTCAAAGATCATATACCAAACTTTTTTTTTCCAACTTGCTTTAAAATCTACAGTTGATCTTTTATTTGACTTCCCAAGTTAAATATTTCAATATTTCTAGTGCATTTAAGCCATTATTTCGTTTTTTCTTTTGGCTTCCAGATAGACTGATACCTTTTTGTTTTTTTTAAAAAAGAAATCTGATATCTGATATCCTTATGTAATGATATGTCTCCAGGAGCTGTGGCTCTGACAAAACCCACCACTTCCAACGAATTATCCAGTCCATGAGAATAGCTGGTTATACTGTGTAATAACTGGTAACACTATCTGTCTCCCTGCGTAACTTTAAACACAAGCATTTGTAAGCTCTAGAGGACTATTTTATAAACCTAAATGTAAGCTAGGGTTGATATCTGCAGAGAGAGAAGTCAGTTTAACACATGAAGTTTAATAAAGGAATTAATAAAAATATAAAGATCTAAGGAAAACATCCATAGTGCTAAAATTAAACATTGTCATAATGGCCCAGTCTTCTGCTTTACTCACTCTTAGAGCTTTACTCACAGGAGTGCTCGCCACTGCTCCTGTAAGGAGCATTAGTTATATTTATACACAAGTTGGTTTCTTTTCTCAAAGCACAGTGAAGAAAACATCCAGGCAGCCCCATGTTAAGTCAAATACCACTAATTCATCTCACATGGCACACAGAGCTGATTTCTGGAGTTCACACAAACAGGGTGAAAGGCAGAAGTGGCAGAACAACAGAGATACTCAGGGTGGAGCTTCTAGCTAGAAGGTAAGTTTGGGAGAAAACCCAAATTCCAATAAATTAATAACTTCATGGATAAAGTGTTTACATTTCTCCTCCTCAGAGAGATCCCCACTGTAGCCTAATGGGAGCCCATTAAATAGATTTTGGGAGCCCACTAAATGGCTTGGTTCTCTCCTTAAGTCCTATGCCTCCCCCACTTTTTCTTCACTTGCCAGACCTCAATTTTCCAGAGCCTCCTCTGAAGACCCTTTGTTCTTTCAAGCAGAATAAAGAATTAATTATTCTACTAGTCCTTTGCCATTAGTACAGTTAAGGAGCCAAGGAGTGGCTAAGGGCCTGTCCTAAAGCCACAGCGTGAGCTACAGGCAACTGTGAGTACTGTGGTGGCACCAACACTGGACATGAGCCATGGGAAGAGTCTCCCGGTTGGTCTCATCATATGGTAATAGTGAACACAACCATGGTCTCATCAATTCTACTAAAATAACCCAGCCTCCTAAAAATATGAAGGAATTTTTTTCAGAATAACAGTGGTGTGAAAATAATAAACTCATACTCAGGAACACACAACTCGACCATGATTCTGCCCAGTCCTTCCTCCCACACCCTGCCAAATGAAGCAGTAGAAAATTTTATTTCACATTACCAGAACTTTTTAGGCTTTTTAATCTACCTTCTTTAGCTAACCACAGATGGAGCAAGCTCAGTTTTCCAACAGCTCCAGTGGCAGACAGAACATACATTTCTAACTTCCATGACGTCTCTCAGCCCCACAGATAGGTTACAGTCATCTGAAGACTCTCTTTGCTTTGGTCATAAAATTTCCTTTTATCTGGTGTAGCCTGAGTTCATTCCCTTCTCTGCTCGCTGAAGTTACATTTTGTCATGGAATATCTGAGAAAGAAACCAAATCCTTCTGGTACTTCCTTTTATATAAGTTTAGTTATCATAACAGAATTGATCTTGGAAGCATGCTTTCCCAAGAAACTCAACAGATAGAAGCAGCACAGCCAGATTACAATCAACTTCCAGCTTCCCAGTATCTAATGCTGTTCAAAAGCTCCGGTTTCGGCCAGTTTTACATTACCTATCCAATTAGTGCAATGAGATGAGGTCTCACTGTCTTTGCATAAACTACTGCTCAACACAAAAAGCCTCAACAAAAAGGAAAATGAAACAGAGGGCTTTTGGGACACAAATGCAGTTTGCATCTCTTGCTTTGAGCTCACACGTGCAGAATTCAGATGTCACGGGTGTCTGAACTGCAAGAGACCAGCACAGCAGCAGCAGCAGGACAGTCACAGAATCACAGCTCTGTTCCCAGAATGCATTCAGGTTTTGAGTTAAACCTTCTCCTTTACGGATTTTTAATCAATCTTGTCTGAAAAGTGCAGGCTGCCTAACCTGGTATCAAATTACCACTGTCCCTCCTCCACCCCACCCAAAAAAAAGAAAAAAGAAAAAAAAGAACATGAAAAATCTAATTTGTAAAGCTCCATTTAGCATATTCGGGGAGGGGGCTCTTGTAGTTCAGTGCAGTAATTTCAAAGACTTCTCCTTTTCCAGGGGCAGGGGAAGGAGCCAGCCAGGTCCCCTGACATCAGTGCAGGGTGGCATGCAGAGCAGACACGCACCAGGGTGGGAAACATTGAACTTCATTCTCAAAAAGTCTCAAAAGGCAACTTCATTAAACCTAAAGATTTCTGCAGTGAGGTAACAGTTTATAGTGTACTGCAAAGAGATATGAGAAAGGGCAGATTTTTCTTGCCTTTTGTTATTGGAATTGACCCTCAGGGTCCTTAGGCCTTGGTGAGAGCTTAAGCAAGCTTAGATCAAGGAAGGATTTTGAAATTGAATTTATTCAGATCAGTAAAACCTTCCATGAGAGGATTTACTCTCAACAAGCTGTTGCCAACTCAGAGCTTAGAAAGCCCAGCACATTTTGCTGATTTGCAATCAACCTTTTTTTTTAAGAAAAAAAAAAAAAGCTGAGACAAGGCTGGCCTCATTAAAATGTTTGCAATCAACATTCACACAGCATCGAAGATTCTCTGCCAAATGTTTATTTATAGGTGCTTCCCTTGGTTGTCCAGATCATTTTCATTCAGATGACATTTCAGGGGTTTAGGAAAAATAAAGATATTGCAAATAATGATAGAGGGGGAAGTGCGAAAGGATGAACACAGTTACAACAATTAAAAAGTGCTCTAATAAAATGAAAGATGCTTCTTGGTCACTACTTCATTTCATAATAAAAACAGATCTAGACATCATATGAAAATGAATTGAAAATTAATTTGCACTCTGGCACTTAACATTATTTATTTCTATATGTATCTCTGGAAAAGTGAGATGTCTGTTCCCATTTGCTTACTGCAGACCTTAGTCCCAATCCTTTTAATTCAGCAGGGAGCAGTTTCACAAGCAAAATCCAAACAACACTCGCATTGCTCAGCATTTTGCCACACATTTCCCTGGGTCAGGATTTTACCGCACAGCTCCAAAACAAAATTGCCATGGTTGAAACTCATTTTGTACTCACATTGGGAACTTTCTCCCTGCACTTAGGCAGAGGAAGGAGACGCAGCAGGGGATGACTTGCTCAAAGGCCATTTCTTAGTTGACTTCTGCCAACTTGGGTGCTACATCACTCACACACAGAGGAGAAATACTTATTTCAGCAGTAAATGGGTTTGTGCTCATGCCTGATGAATCAATGACATTTCAGAGGCTATGAATTTCACAAATACTTTGTACAAATTCATACTACGTCCACTCTGGTGGAAACCTGAAGAATGACAATGACAACTGCCACCAGGAGGAAAGCACAGGTGGAAACCTACCCTTGTCTGGGGGGCTCTGAGGATACAACCACAGGGAAGTTGACTCTCCAGGTGTAGCACCTCTTTTTGGGCCTTAGACAATTATTGAACTGTAACAGTCTACCTCACCCAAATTCTGTTAAACTTGGGCTAAACAGTAAATGAGGTTTTTTTGGTTTGGGGGGGAGGTTTTTTGTTTGTTTGTTAGTTTGATTTTTGTTAAAGAATAAAAACCAGAGCAATACTAAATTGCTTGTTGGAGCTCCACGATCTTCTTTCTTTCCTAGTTCAATCTTAGAAGCGTATTTCGTATTTCATTTTAGTTGTGAAAAACCTAACAGTGAAAAGCTAAAAATGTAATAATGCACTCAAATGGTATGCTAATATCAAAAGAAACGGTGCAAGGGACCAGACATTACAACACTCACTAAGAGTAATTACAGTGAATCAGTGCAGTAACTATTTTACACAGGCTTAATTTCCTCAATACATACGAATTTCTTCACATTAGCAATGTTTATTTTATTTATCCAGCTAAACTCACTTTCCTCAATTCAGATCTTTATGGTTTATTGTCAAAATAAGAAAAAATAAACTGCCAGTCTGTACCCTTCTGTCTGTGGGAAATTTTGCATGGTATTTAAACCAAATAATCTGTTTTGGAAAGCTAGCAAGCATAGTTTTATAAATCTTCCTCAGAAAAATCTTTTAATTTGATTCCATAAAATATTTTTGCACCTTTAAAAGAGTTATTTTTAACTGAAAAATGTGGGAGAAATACGTATATCAAGGAATGTTCCTATATAAAGAAAGCTCAAAACTTGCAGCAAGTTTTGTAATTATTTTATTTTATTTATTAATATATTTCTTTCACATATTTCTAATTCTGATTGAATTTTGCTCCTTTGCAATTAAAGAATTAACTATCAAGTTTTATCAAATCAGTATCAAAGATCAGAATAACTTTTTTTTTTTAAATGGAAGATGTTAGAAGAAGCTTCTACAAAAGGCTTAGAATTCAAGTCTTCCATAGAGCTCTCTGATAACTGGGCTCATAAAGACACCTGTGAACTAGAACTAATAAGATGAGGTCTCAGCCTCTGCACTCCTTGTATCTGCAATACTCATGTTGCTACAGAAATTTCTTCCTGCGATTGAAAAGTAAAAGTTCCATAAAAACCAAATACATTTTCTTTGCATCACTGGATAAACTGTAATTTTTAAAATTAACAAAACTGAATTTTCCCCACAGACAAATGGGATTTTTTTTTTCTTTTTTCAAGAGTCAATATATTTTGCCTCAGCAGCAATTTCTGAAAAATCATCTTCACTGTTGCATGATGTGTGCTCAATCTCCTTAAGGTACACGGGATTCCCCTTTGCCCTCTTGCAAAGTGTGCACATGCATATGTTATCGACACCAGGTTTGGCAACTCTTGCAAATTCTGATTTTGTATACTTGCCTAACTCTAAGCCCATTGTACGCGGTATTAGGCCCATTTCTTGTCAGAAAGATTACTGTTGTATGTATACTATCTTAAATGGTCTTTTTGTGACCTCGCTCAGTACCCTGAAACAAATGAAGCAGGTTTTTGTTGAGGGTTTTTTTTTTCTCTCTCCCGATGGGCGTACTAGGAGTAGAGGGAGGAAAAAAAAAATCATCATTACACATGCGGTGCACCAAGGCACACAGACTTCCTTGTGGCCGTATTTAAAGAAGCGGGCACAAAGAAATAGTCATTGCAGCTACAATAGGATAAATCTAGTATGCATTTCCAAGGAATCACATTTTGAAGAGAATTACAGAATAATTACACATATGCTTAGATCACGAGCATTCAATGAAGCGGACAATATTTTGAGGATTTAAGATGTTGGTGTTGCGGTCGTCTCTAAGAAACCAGGATAATTCAGACATTCAAATGCAAAAATGCACCATTTGGAGAGTGTAATGCGGTCTGTTCTGGTCAGTGTTACAAATTCGGAAAGGATTCCCTGGCTGCAGACATTACCCACTTAATACTTAAATCTGTTTCCAAATGTAAAGCATACAACAAAAGTGTTTTGCATTAATGAAATGTATCCTAAATCTAGCGTAGTGACACATTTCATAAATGTGTCAAGTTACCTATGTAAAATATAATTACAACAGATAAGCCTGTCTTACAGCTTGATAAAACCCAGAGATGAAATATTGTCTAACTAATTACTCAATAAACCTCCATCTCGGTGCCATCATTTTCTAGCTAATTTCATGCCAACGTATATGCAATTGAACTTCTTAGCTGGCTATGATTACAGATGGCTCAGTCCTGTCGATTTAATTTCTGCTAGTACAGCATATCAGGCCACGATAATTGTCAGTTGCTAATGAATTGTTAGGAAGTGCCAGAAGATGAGTGGAAATATGTTTTGGTTTTCCCTACCGGCCTTGCAACGTAGACCACTGCCCTTCGTGCTGGTTGTGCTTGTAAGTAGTGAGAGACACTACCACATAGAAATTTAAGAATCTTCAGATTGTTCTGTCCAACATTTCACAAAAGCAAGACCATTGCGACCTAGAAGACAGCACTCTGGGACAAATAAAATATTGAGACAGTATTTAGAGGAGTGAAGAGAACCAGCATCTAGCTCTATTTTTACCTATCTTCTACTTTCTCAGAGTGCATGTCAATGCTCTTTAAAACAAGGCAGGTTTTGCTTCTCTACAACTGGTCTCATTATAATTGAGAGCAAAAGAATAACATCATCGGTATGTAAACAATTATTATAGAGTTATTGATGCAACCCAGGGCATTCTACAGTTATCAAAGGAAGAATAAATGTGTTGTTTCAGCACCTAACATATGCTACAACCTTTACAAATAGGGAAAACAAAGGACATACCCTGAAAATAATCAGATGGGCACAATGTAGCAATCGCCGAGACTACTGGTATGATGGAAGCCTGCTTTGAAAATGATATAGACTGAGACTGTTTGATTCTGCAAACATTTACTGCTGTAAAGTCTTGACACAGTACTTGTTCACGGCAAGAACAGCCTCCAGACCAGGGCACAGAAGTGCTGAAAAACAGAGGGAAGATTTTCCACGACGAGTATCTCATTCTGTCATTAAGAATAACGAGGCGGCGGTAGGTCGGCTCAACGTTTGACGGCTGAGTTACCACAAAACACAGAGTCAGCAAAATAGTTACCATCCCTTCAGAACCCTCTGTCCAGGCAATACAAGGAATTTGAGACAATTCCACTAGTTCTTCTCCCATTTCTGAGCAAATAGGACAGGTTCCCCTTCGTTTATATTGCAGTTTGATCATTATTTTGATCTTTGACTGTGGGTTTTAGCCTTTCTCTGTAGTGTTGAAGTTCACAGGTTTTGTTTCATATTAATCTAATTCAGTTAATAAAAGTAATTAAATTAAACTTATCACATTTATTAAACAAAAAACCTCATGAAATTCTCTTTAAAATCACAGGATTTGAGACCCTGAAGAACCTGATAAAAATCTCCAATTTTTATCATTCTAGGTTTGAGGGGGTTTAGTACTTTTTAGTGGATTTTTTTGTATCTCCATGCTTCTTGGTAGAAGGGAAGAAATTAATAGAACTCACAAAGCTATTAAAAAAAAAAAAGTTCAAAAAACAATCCCCCAAACAAACAAAACCCCAAACCCACACAGCTTTGTGTTCTTAAACGTAATTCTGTATATCAGGAGACAAAAAACTGAGTAAGTCACTTGGCAACAGTGAGTCATCTTCTCTGCAGCTTGGATTTTTTTGACTTTTATGGAGTACAGGGATAATACACAAAAGGAAAGGGAAAGGAAACAAAGATGACAAAACTCACAATCAGCAACAAGTCTCTAATTCCCTGCAATAGAGTATGAAGTCTTTTAAATCCAGTTCTTAATTTAAATTGCTGCAATAAGTAATGAATAATTATAACAAGGAATTAAAAAATAAAAAATATCAACACTGTGTGGACCATCGGGTCCATGTGAGCTGTGAAATTCAAGTGAAGGTCACCGAGAAAGCATGTAAATAGTATGTGTAGAGGTAAGAAATTCAGCTGATGCTTTAGCTGCAAAAATTGTAAATGCCCTTAAACATAACAAATCAATATCTTTCCAAAATAGAACATTCAGAAAATTGATATAGGATACATTCAGTCATTGCTACAAAAAGAAATAAATAGAAGGGAGATTTCTAAATAAAACAGAAACAAAGATTTAACCATAATTAAAGAAATTCTTAAACATATAGTTACATCTTTAGTGCTGTATTACACGAGAATTTAAATTAAGTAGAATTCACCCAAGAGAGGTATTTGGATTCAAAGGTTTCTGCTTTGAACGTGGGTCATGGAGCAAGTATTTATTCTAGTAAAGTGCAAATTGCCAGTGCTGTGATTCCCTACAGATCAGAATATGCCAAAGATTTGACTGATACAACCTTCTAGTAGAGGGAACTTTCCCTAAAAGTTTCCAATTTTCTCTCTCAAATGTAAAATCCAGGGACTTTTCTTGATGGATACATTTTTGATTTGGTTGTGTTTTGCTGGCAGCACCTCTTCATGTGCATTGAGATTTAAAACGAGATTGTGTTACTTAAGTCTCGTTACATGCCAGGTTGTACAAAAAGCACATAGTACTTACTAATAATAACTCAAATAAGAATTACTTAAAAAAAAGAACACGTTTCCATCCTTGTAGTCAAGTCACATTGTCATCCAACATAGTCTAATTGTGTATTTTTAATGTACTTCACTACATTACGGTGACTTTTGAGCAGCATGTTGTATAGTTCCATAGATGTTACCAGAGCACTGAGAAAGATTAATAAATATCTGAACTACTGGGGCACTGCACTGTTTAAGAAAATGTAGGGTGGGTGTTTTATTTAACATATGTCTTAACAGTTCAAGCTGCCTTGTTTTAGAAGTGATTGAACAAACCTTTTGTTACCTCATTGTCTTTCTGAAGAGTCATATCTCAGCCTAGTTTAATATTGTCTACTTTACACAGCCCAAAACACAACACAGGGCAAACCCCTACTTCTCTGCTCTCACTGGACAGGGGAAAATGAACAGGGAATGGGTGGTGGGTCATCCTCTATTCATACCACACAGTCCCTGGCACTGTTGTATGCCAACATATTTCATTCTCAAAGGCCACAAATATAACTTTCCTAAGCACCAAGTATACCTCATACTCCTGTCAAATCTGGCTGATAACAAACATTCATGGCTTTACAGCAAACATTTGCCAAGCACTTCTAGAAATTTTCCCACCTGCTGATCTTGGGCATCTTCTTTTCCATTCAGCAAGTCAGTAAGAAGCAATATATTTGCCTAAATGGAAACAGTAGTAATATAAGTATAAAGCGATAGTATTAAGTCTTTCCTGTAGTATCTGCAGACTTTGAAGCAAAAGATGGAAACTCTGTAACTGTTCCTACTGTGCCTATGTGTATTTTGGTACCATTATTATTACTAAAGCAGAAGAGTAGTTGTCTGGGCAGTTTGTGCTTTCCATCAGCATATTTGCAGTGTGCTGAAAGATTATGGGAAGGGAAGAAACAGTACATGAATCAAGGCCTGGCTGTTAGACTAGAGGAATGAATATGGGAGTCTGATTTAATTTCATTTTCATGGAGAGTAAAATTGCTATGTAATTTGGTAGCTCGAGTCTTCCCTTAGGAGACATCTGTTAGGTCCTGTAATGCTTTTGTTTATGCCAGTTTTATGCTTAATAACTGCTGCCTTGAGTGAAGTTACAAGCACTAGCATAGCTGTATAGACAGCCAATTCCATTTGTTCCAGTCTCAAATGAAAGCACTCCATGAGAAGAAATATGTGGCTATCTACCAGCAAACAGAGTAGCAGTCTCTGTCTCATACTTGCTGGGCCTATGCTGTTTTCTCAGAAAAGCCAGGTGCCATTTTTTCCTCTCTTACTCAGAGGAGTCTGTCCTTTATATCAACAGCTAAAAGAATTTCACTATCCGGCCTCAAACTCACTAAGTAAATAAAATTTCTGCTGGGAGCACCCAGCATTCTCATGTGTTTGTTGTTGAAGGATGAGGTTGATGGGATAGTGCAAATGAGGAAACTCATGCACCAGTTACAGCATCAGATGGAACTTAAAAATATTGCTCCTACAGACTCCCCAACCTACACTTGTCCTGTGCTATTTTAATTAATGTTTCTCATAGCTGAAAGACATATCAAACATGAAATGTGTAAGGCAAATCAATATTTAGCAAAGAAAAACTGTAACACGTTACAAAAAGGAGTTACTAAGGTCTTAATTCAACTTGGCCCTTCTTTGACACAAAAAATTCCAGAAGTTTGGGAAAGCAACTTTATACTATCACATCCCCTTTGTATTATCACTTTGTATAACTTTGTATTATCACTGGTAAGCAAGGCTCCATAGGCTCCACTGTGGCTTCCACATTCTCTGTATAAATAGACAGGAAAGTTTTCCAAGTCTGGCTCAGTTCACTCAATGTGTCAGCCAGCCAGGACATTTCATTAAATTACAGCTAGGACATATATTTCACAAATGCAGTATTATCTACTCCCTCCAAAGAGCCAAGGGGAAGTGCAATGGCAACTGTGATAGAATCATTATCACCTCTGGTTAAGAGATCAGTAGAGAAGAAAGCAGGTAACTTTGATTAAAAGAAATCAGAAGTTTTCTGAGGTTGCTCTGAAACATCCTGTTAACTTATTTTGGGTTTGGGTTTTGGCCACATCTGTCTCACACATTAAGTTGATATTTTAAAGTAAAGGATGTTGTATACATCCTACTCCACCTGCTTGTTTGTTAAGTTTGTATTCACAAGTGCCCCGATAACGTACTAGAAAAATCTGTCACCTATATGTATTTTTAGTTATATGTTTGTCTAGTACAAACCAATATGACACTAAATTTATTCAAGTGTCTGAAGATCTAGCTCTGCAAATATTTATGTAGTGCCTTCCACATACCCAAAGCCTTAAACATTGTATTCAATATATATTTCATTCCATTAATACCCTGAAACTCAATACATTGCACTTGGATGCAAGCCAGTAAGCCATTAGAAGAAACCTGTCAGAGTTTTATTTTGTTTTAAACATGTAACTAATAAACAATCCAAAACACACCATGCAAATTTCTCCAGAAGAAAATCTCTCTGTGGAACAAAGGATACTGTAGCACTCCGTAATTTGGCTAGCTTTTCACGCTTTCCCTATTCTTCTAGTGAAAACTTAAGCCATGAAATTTCTTTTTTGTTAACGCAAAGACATGATAATGTCAAGCATTCATGACCATAAGCATGGAAAATTGATGAAATTACAGTGTGTTCAGGAAAATAATACGGTGATGAGAGAAAGAATCTCTGCTTGTATATGTGTCCTGGTGGCAGCTTTTTGAACAGGTGAACATTTTTTCCTCCCTCTGTGCAAAACATCTCTTCGCATGAATACATCAAAGAGATGCCCAGGGAGAAATGTCAAAGGGAAATAGCCACACAAATAATTAAGATATGAAAAGACTGTGTATTAAGTTCATTAATGCTTTCCACTGTCTTGTTTGCTGAGGTTCACCTTTCAACTTGACACAAGATAGCATGTGCAAAGCTCCAGAAAAATGGAAGGTGTCTGAGCTGGGTTTCTTATTACCAAAAAAAAAAAAAAAGAAGAAAGGCAGAGAATGGCTAACAGGGTAGCACTCTTCCAGAGTTCCCCACAACCTAGCAGGGGCCATGCGGAAGACTTCCAACCTATGTTCCCCAGCTTCTGGGCACTCCTGTCATGTCCCAGCTTTGGTCCTGCAGCTACTGTGGGGTCTTCACACAGCTTGCTCCCCTGTAGTGGCCAGGTGAATAAATGAACGCATTAAGCGCAAAAGGTCATATGTAGCATCACCTTAAGCAGTTCTCAAAAGAAGAATTGATTGAAAAATGCAGCCACCATTATCCTCAGTAGAAGAAATTAAGAATGTCATCAGTAAAGTGGAAAGCTAAAATTAAAAATGCAAAACTAAGCAAAAAAAACCCCCAAGGTTAAATGAAACAAGAGAGCAAACTGAAGAGAATTAATACAGGTGAACACCCGAGTATAAAAGCCCATCAGCACCTCCTCAGATCAGTGAAAGCACTAAGTTAAGTCGCCAGACCCAGCTGTCCTATCGACAGGAGTGCTTCCTTTTGTGTATGTGGGAGCTTAGGCTCCATCCGTGTGTGAGCACTTGTGTTAGCTCCCATTATTGCAGCATACTCTCCCTGGGAGCAGGTGTTTCTTTGATACAGAGCAAAGCCCACAGCTCTGTCATCTTCTGACCTGCACCTAGCTTTCAACATAGAACAGTGATGTAGAAACACTTGGTCATAAATAGAAATACTACCCCTTCAAGGATGGGATTGGTTTGCTGGAAAGATTTTTATCATACTGATTTCTGACACTTACAGGGACAGCATCTCCCCCCCACAAGTATCCTTGGGAAAATATGATGTCTCCTGTTTTCTTTATTAAATTATTCTTTCCATTAATGGCATACCCCATTTTCAAATGAACAGCCACAAAGAATGACAATGCCCATGTTGGAAATACAAAAGCAATCAGATATTAACACAATTTCCAAACTATCTTCTAAGTCAAATTTATCAGGGCAGGAAATGCTTCCAACTATTTCTTTGAAATAGTGATAATTATATTTATTTTTATATAATTTTTTAATCCTACACTAATTTCAAACTGTCAGGTCTTCTACAAAGGTGGTTTGGTTTGGCTTTTTCCCCCCAGGTAGGCAGAATACTCTCTTATATTTTATATGTCCTGTCTACACAGTAGATATAGAAGCATTTGGGAAGTAGCAGTGCAGCAACACACCTCTCTTCCAGGCTCTAGAAAGTTTGTCTTTGGTATCTGAAACTAAGATTTTCTGTCACTGGATTTCAATGTCATATTAATCTATGTGAGAGTAAATGCCCAACTGGATTTGCCTATGGGTGTAGAGGCTGTAGGGTCACACAAAGCTAGGATTCAGTTTTGTTTTAAGGCTGTACCTAAGTTGCAACAACTGGGCTTCTCATTCAGCCTGTAGGCATGAACCCTACAACAAAAGTTGCTCTTTCTTAGCCCAGCTTTCATGCACTTGCCAGAAATCAGCCACCTGAGCTTGACACATCCTGAGTTTTCCTCGCTGGGGAGATTTTCTTGAACTTCTCAGCCATGTAAACGTGTTGCTCTTTGGCAGCTGCCATCATACTACCACTCTTTTATAATCATAAAATCTTTTTGTCTACCTTTTAAAGTCACCTCCTAGTGCTTTTCTCCTCAGGTCTGAGGACCAGAGATGTTTTCTTAACAACTGAGATTCATATATAGTCAGGTAGCTCCAGAAGCAGATGTACATAAAACTGAGAGAAGCAGCAACACCACTCCAGATCCTGAAGTCTTAACACAACCTTTGCACTTGTAAAAAAGTAAAAATGAAATTTTATGATGTAACATACTTGTTTGTTACATCCCCCAGATATTAAGTAACTCCACAAAGTGTAATGTAAATGCCAAATAGGGAGAAGTTCTCGTCCCTCCCTCATGGCACACAAGCTGAAGTCTAAGCTACCTGCACAAATGCTGCAGGAGCTGCAAGTTATGTTTTACATCACCAATGTCTTCCTTAACATCACCTTTATTGTGCTCATGCTCATGTTGCCCTCTCGTGGCTGATTTGATGAAAAAGCAGGACCCACCTCAACCGACTCAGGACTGATCTGTGATTAGAAATGTATTTTTGGAAGTTTAAGACCAGTATTTTATCCCTAAGAGCCATCTATTATAGCAAGGGGGTTTATTCTGTTAATTCTGCCAACATCTTTACATATTTCAGTCCTAATCACCCTGAAGTCCAGTGGCACAGAAGAATATGGTGACAAGCAAGCTCTGTGCCTGAAACGGTCTCATCCAGCTCACAGTCTGCAGGCTCCTCTGTGACATTTGAAACCGAAGGCCAGATTAATTGTTCATCATACTCCTCACCAGCACCCGGTTTCCCTCACCACACCTCATGCTTTCCAAGCATCTCTCCTCATCCCAGCCCTCACAGTGCTGTCATTCTTGCAATATATATCATATTGAAAACTTTGTATATATTTTGTGGTTTTGTTCAACTGCTATATCTCAGCGGCAGTCGAAGGATTCTCTTACTGACGTCAGTGAGTTTCCTTAAATCAAGTCCAAGCACATGAAGACTCACAAATTCTCAAGTTCCTCCCTGCTGTAGGAGTGTGAAGTCATTGAAAGTACAGTCAGATTGGCTAACAACTCCTGCTGAAGTCAGAATTGGTCTATAAGGGTACGACCAGTAAATGACAACTGCCCATAGCAATTGGGGCCCCAGGAGATACAGTCAGGCAGTGACTGCTGTTCTCCCTCGTCCCAAGCCATTCAAGCTCAAGCTCTCAAAGCCGTACAGCTTTCTCTAATGCCCACGGATTTCATCCGCAATTAGCTGGCTTACTAAATACTCTAGAGATGAGCCTTGATCTCCTGGTGATTCAGTGATTAAGGTAGAAAGTGTGGATAAGCTCTTATAATCAGAAGGTGTTGTAAGGAAGAACATTTAATATACATGAGGCATAGATACTGTATTCAAGAATAAAATAAACAATTGCAGTAACAAAAAGAGCAAAAAGACTCTAGTGCTCAGGAAAAAAAAAAAAAAAGAAAGAAAAAGATCAGATGCGGTTTCATTTCAGGGGGTTTTGGTTGTTATTAAAGCTATTTAAATTAACTTTGGAACACTGATAATTGCTTAAAACTGACAGTGCCAGATAAAAGGAGGAGTCAAAAAAACCCGTAACATCGACAGAACAAGACAAAAAAGACTCTACTTCTGTCTTGGAACTTGAGAATATATTGATACTATTCTCTCCCAACTGTTTATAGAGTAGGTGCTGTTGCATTTCTCTCTGTACACACAAAGAAAGAAAGTAAGTAATCACGTTTCACAAATAACAACACAATCTTCCTGTGCTGTGTGACACCAAGGAAAAAAATGCACATAGAAGACAGGTAAGACAGCATATTAATTTATAACCTCACACAAAACTAATGCATAACAAAGAAAACCTTCACACAGTTGCTAAAGCAATATTACAGCTTCTACTCTTAAGCCACAAGGCTTTACGTTTTGATTCCACCTTTACTTAAAACTTGAAAGGCAAAGAAAGTTAACTGGAAGAGTTTCCACTTCAAAATTCCCTTTTAAACACCTCTCTCTGTAAAGTTTATAATTTCTTAGAGCTCTCACTCCTGCACATGCATGAGAAGAAATATAAGAGATGCCTATGGACAATAAACTGGATGAAGTCTCTCTGGACTAGAAGGATGGAAGAGGAATTATAAAGTGTCTCAATTCTTCACAGTTTGTTTCAGAAGCAGCTGAAAAAATTTTTTGGTGGGAAATGAATCTTGTTAATTGAAAGGTCATGACACATTCAAATGTTGGAGATCGCAAGTCCATGGCTTTATCCAAAATCACTGGGAGATGAATAAGACTTGTAACAACTGCTCCCTAGAAAATAAGTTTTTCTTTTTAATACTGTGATGTTATTCTGTGAGCTGGTGGATGTTTCTCCTCATGGATTACTAATTAAAACTTGAATTAAGTCTAGCAAGAATGACAAGGTAATTCAGCTGGAGGAGGAGCGTATTGCAGAACCAAGGGTCAGCAGCAGCAGAAAAGCAACCATAAAGATGGAATGCCTTGGCAAGCTCTTGCAGGTTCAAGAAAATAACTCTTCCCTAATAAATTATTCCCCGTAAAGATATGGTCTTTCCATTCTTTTAACATGTGAGAAGAAAATTGGTGAGTTTAGAGTGAATACGTGAATGTCTTTAATTCTACCATCATGGCAGAATTATGTTCCCCACTCATGCCAAACATATGAAATTTGACCTCACAATTTGAAGCAATCACTAGTGGAGAAGTCCTGGAGTGTTCATGAAATATATAGAGCAGTTCCCAAACAATACATTTTATTTATAGGCAAGTAGAATTTTGTTTCAGGAGCCAAATCCTCCTCCACAACAGGAAACATTTCTTTCTTACATGTTCTGACAAAAATTACTGTGCATAACATCACTGAGAAACTGGGTAGGTTTTATAGACTCATGAGGACTGAGAACCACCTTGTACTTTTTTTGTCCCTCTAAACGTAAAACCCTCTACGTAAAGTCACCTGCGGTTGACAGTGCCTCAAAAAACTCGCTTTGATTTTGAATTAAAGCTGTCCTCAAAAACCAATTTAAAATCCATTATCAACAGCCCCTGGAATACAGTAGTCACTCCCAACAACTCTGCAACACTTCAGCTGAACTATAGCAAAAACAATTTGTCACAGCAACAGCTGAAACAAGATGTGTCAGCAAGATGAATGTCTTGTTCATGCACAATGCGATGCTGGTTGGGACTGGAGGGGAAAAGAAACAATGATCAGTTCATTTCCAGCATATGTCAGGCAAGGAGAAATACCAGTAATTTAACTTTAGTGAAGATGGATAAGTGTCTGTATCTCATCGGGTTTCTTAAGAATAATCCCTGGCTAATTAGAGCATAAAACTCCTGACTCAAGTCAAGTCTACTAATCCATGTTCTCAAGACCTTTAAATAATATTTAGGCAAGCTTTCTCCAAACATCCAAAGTCTCCGTTGGGGTGGCTCCCTCTTTCTAACATAAATGATTAGAGGAACTGGATTCTCCAAAGGGCTCACACTCTGAATACATTTTTGCATTGCATATTTATTTTCTTGTAGTTATTTAGCATCTATTTTAACTGCCCAGTACTAGCCTTACATAGTTTTACAGACTGATCATGGGTCTCACTAGCCAAATTAGATTGCACTCACCCTGTGTATTTTCCTAGTGTAGCAGGCTTTTATGTCAAAAACTCATCCATCATGCTAAGGTAATTATCGTTTTATAAAAGCAGAAAACAGGATGTATCTTACTCTATGGAAGTTAATGTATGCTTCTATTTGCCTCTTGTCTTATCTAGTGCTTGGAAACAGCCCAATTTCTACAGGTTTTGGCTCTATTCACTAATAATATGCTCAGTGAACTGCAGAAAAACATTTATGGACCTGTACCAAATACCTTGTTGCCAAATGTGAGCAAAAGCAAGTTTTGCTGGGTTTTAACCTTTGTTTTGAAAGATTTCATCTGGTTCTGCAGTCCTTACGTTTTCTGTTTTCTACGTCCAGTGACATAATTCTGACAAATTTACTATTTATGCATGTTCAGCTTCATTATCTTACTCCTTTCCTCCATCCATCTATGTTCCTGGTCAGCACAGACCTAAGATTAGTCCAAGGTGCTATTTTCAAAGTTTCAAATCTTACAAAATTTGGACTTGGCTGATATGGAAAAGTGGACGAGGCACACCCCTAGTCTGAAGAGATAACAGACCAAGCAGAGATGTCCCATGTGACCTTTGCCTTCACTATAAAGAGAATCTGTTGCAACTTCTTGCCCTTGGTTCTCAATTTTGTAAGAAATTTGCAGTTTGCTGTGAATAAGCAGAGGAACAGAAAGAGACGTCTCCTGCTCCAACTGGATTTGTTATTAATTCTAGATTAATTAATTCAGTACAACTTTTAACCCTTTTTCATGTTCCTTCTGCTGCCTTCTCCTTTCCTTTGCTATACGTTTTTTCCCTTACAACTCTCAAGTGCCCCAAACAGAAAAAAATAAATTAATGGTCTTAAAGAAGTCACTCAAGTTTCTGTTCTAGATCTTAGACCTAATCTATGTATCCATCCCATATAAACATCTGTACAAAGTCATGTGTTATGAAGCTTTAATCCCATTCTTCTTTCAGCGCCTCTAGCATAAAAAAAAATAATATCAAATGCCTTTCCATTAGTTTCCGCAACTCACAGTTATCACAACTCTCAAGATTATTTTTTTTCTAGCATCTCAATCCTCCATCCTATACATTGATTTCAGAAGGAAACCAGATAATAAGGCTGGCTGCCTTTAAATTTCATATGTTTCTGTATCATACAATCTGCAATACTGTAAAAACAGTGCAAACACACCCACTGGTCTGTTCACATCTTGCCTTTTAAAACTTAAGGAATAAGTTTTGCAAGCTTTATGTAGTGTAAAAAATATCACACTTCTAGTCAATGTCTTTGTGTTACAACTGCTTTCCCAATAAGCTTTGGCAGTAAGGATCCTGTAGCTGATTTCTTAAGACTTGCAGCTCCCAGTCCCCAGAGCTGGAGAGGAGAGGGTGTGCCAACTCAGACTGTCTCAATGTTACAGATTTGAGGGAAGTATGTTGCAATCAAAAGGCATTTGCTTGAATTAGTATTGTTCCAGCTGTTTGTTGTTATTATTATATTAAGTCCAAGAAATCTTCAAAAGCAAGGAAGTTTTCCTTGGTATGTTGAACTCTAGGGGTACTCCGGCCCTAAAAAAAATCCAAAATCCTCCTCATAGTTGTTTTCACCATATATTTGACATTAAAAATCACCCCCAGTATATTTGTCCAAAATAGGATAATAGAAAATTCCAACTTTTTGCCCTTTCTGACAGAAAGACCATTTTGACCACCTGATGGGCCCTTGGGGTTAATTAGAAAATCCCCATCAAGAGCTCAGAGGCCAATATCAGCTGTCAAAATCCCACATTCCCCTCTTTCACCTCTTTCAAGTGCAAAACAACCTGTGTCTGAAGATGTGCCAGAGAATAAAAGGGCACACCACAACCACTGTGGGCTCTGACTTAGAGCTATTCATGGCCTCACTACTATGAATACGGCAAAATCTCAAATGAAAGTTTTAATCTCCCCACTGCATTCAATCCAAAGAGAAAAGGGCTTCCCTTTTAACAATTTCCCCCCTTAAATCTTTTGTGTTGCTCTGCTCCTGAAAAAGCTGAGATTTTGCTCAGCCCCAGCGAGGACTTTTTGGCATAGAAAGCGCTGCACCTAACCCCTTTGTGCTGACATAAGAGTAAAGGTCTGCTCTGACCAAAAGTAACGAATGCAAGAGGCCTTCAGAAGGTCTAAATGCAAACTGAACAAGATCAGAGTTAAAAGTGCAGGCGCCTGATCTTGCCCAGCTTGCCTTGCTTTCCCTTCTTCTCTTGTTCCCAAAGGTGCGTGTTAAATATGAAGATTAGTGGGACAAAACAAACATTTTTTTAAAAAAAGAGAGACCAGATGTAGCAATGCTGGAAGATGAAGACAGAAGAGCCTTGTTACACCTCATCTCCTGCATTCCCACCTTTCTCCAGACCAGACGAGTTATCTCCCATGTGTACAGCTGCATGCACACATGCACAAGTGCCATTAGAAGGCACAGAAGCGTTGCTGTCCTGATCACCAGCTCTTTTCCTCTCTATGTAAGCTGAAGCAGCTTACAAAAAAGTGGCTAGCAATTGAAATTTGTACTCAATTTTATGAAGTCAAACAGCAGAGGCTATGCTTTCATTAACTAATTATAAGGGCCTGTGCAGAGACATTAATGGTGTAGGTAGGTGCTGGAAGCCAGAAGAAACCCACCATGAAAATGTGCCCGGAGGAGAATGCATCTTCAGATGTTCTACTCCACCTTTTGGGGTTTGGGAGGTAATTTTGCTATTTCTCTGCAAAACACACTTTTTGTCCCTTTTAAGTGAGAAGAAGGTACTTTTTTCCAAACTCCCCCAGCCTCCAAGAGTACCACCCTGCCTCACCTTTTGTGCCCAGTCCCTCTGGCTGAAACGAAGGCAGCAGGAATTTATATACTTAGCACAGAGAGTGTTTCTCCCCCACCCAGGACGGCCCTCTCTTTCCTTCAAGTGATTATTGTTTTGTTTTTTTTTCTCCTTGTGAGCAGTAACACCTACATTGTATGGGGAGAGACAGCAAGCATTCATATTCCTCAAAGCCATTCACTTCCAGGCAGCTGGAGAGGCTCAGTGCTGGGCTTTGCCCTCTTCACTCTTGGATGAGTTTTGTGCAAAGCTCAGACTCAGAGTCCTTTCCCGCACAGATCCAAGCAATTAATGAGAGATGGAAAAGGGGAAAGAAAATGTCTCAGGTTTTTTCTGTTTTCTTCACAGTTTGTTTGGTTTGNTTTTGTGTTTTGTTTGGTTTTTTTTTTTTTTTTTTTTTTTGTGGTTGAATTATACTAGCTGGTTGCCCTGGAAGGGTAGAAAAGCACCCATCTTCCTTGGGGAGAAAAAAGGAAACTATGTTTATTTAATTAATATGTATTTGGGTTTTCTCTTTTATATGAGAGGGCAACTAAAGGATTGGAAATTACATCTCCTATTCACCCCCAAGTAGCTGTGACCAACGCTAGTAAAGAGATCATGACCCAAATAAGATTTCATGAGTGTTTTCATCTAATATTGCCCTACTTTGGACAGTGGCTCACCTCTTTTCAGAGGATGTTTTTGCAGAGCAGACAGAGTTTAAGAGGTCTTAAAGGGCTGTTCATGACCTTTTTGCCCTAAGATTTGTGCAATACTGGCCTAAATCAAATTCCAAAGAAGAAGCATGACCCTTTACACATTAAAGTCTATGAAAAAAGGAGGGGAAAAAAAATTAACTAAACCCCTCACAGCTTTACCCATCTTCCTGTCTCCTTTTTGTTTTATTTGCTGTTAAAGTACAACTGTTAGATTTTCAATTGTATCATCATGCTTTATCTATAATAGATATTGACAGATATGCTTCCTCTCCCCAGTACGACATTGGCCACCATTCACTAGAAAGTTTTAATTTTAATATTTTCTTCATTGAACAGGATCATGTCATAATAGCATAAACAGTATAATTTGTTTCTTACAAGCCAAGCACTGAGATCAATGAATTTGCTTTATTAGGTTGCTAGCAATACTGTATAACTTGATTTTAGGAAAAGGTAAAAGTAGTGTCAGAATTTCCATCATCAGTGTAAAACGAAGATGAATACCATGGGCAATTTTCATTCTTTGATTTAGCTTCAGAAACACCAACTGTGTTAAGACACTGAGATGGCACCACTATGATGATATGGTAACAAATCCATTAGGTAGGACCATTTAATGCATCCATCCATCACGTTACTGTCATTTTCTGCTGGTGGGCAAGACAGTGTGCTTTATACTAGATAAAATCACTGGCAAATAATTTTACAAGATAACAAAGTCTTTCTCACCTTTCCTTTGCCTTTAGTAATATTAAAATAATAACAAAAATATAATGAAAGAAGAGTAATACCTTTGATAGAAAAATACACTTTTTTTAAAGAAAAAAATAATTACCACAGATAATTATTTCGTCATGTTATTTTGTATAGTAACAAAGTATTTTGCTATTTAATCCTAAAAATAAGGGTAACCAAAGGCAGCTGCTTGGCCTGGTTAGCACTGGATGGGAATCAGGAACATCACTGCCAGTCAAGAGTCAAACATTCAGTAAACACCAGACCACAGAAATCAAAGGAGTTAAAAAAACTCCTTTCACCTCTATTTAACAGACAAATGTGGGGAAAAAAAGAAAGAAAGAGGAGTCTGGAGGCCTCAATTAGGTAATGGTTCGCTGTGTCTGGTGCAGTATAGATATACAGCAAATGAGAGTTAAGGGAGTTTATAAAAGAAGAGTTAATTGCACATTGGAGCCAGGACTCCCCATAAGTGTTAAATGAACAGCCACTGACCCATAGGAACTGCAAATTAATTAACTTGTTCTTGGCAGTGAACTATACTAGACAGACAAATCAGAAAGATTTTAAGCCAGGGAGATAAATGTGTTCTGGCAAATCACACAGTCTCCAGCATATAATGAAACAGGCCACTCTCCAAGTTTGTGTTCCTTCCTTCCTTCCTCCTGCAGTGACTCCTGTTGACTCAGAGCCATCCTTCCCTTTGCCTAAGACAGTTACTTGTTTAATACCCTGCAACCATTCCAAAACAGTTCTGCTTTGAAATTTGTCCTGTGAATGGCAGCTCTAATGAGTGGGACTTGAAGTGGTATAAGTCAGTGCAAGACCTGGCCTCATGCGTTTTAGTCCCGTGAATATTCCTTGCTCTTGCAAGATAAAACAATTTATTTCAGTGCAATACGCTTCAAAAACTCATTTAATGGAGTGTTTGTTCACTGGAGGAACTGGTGTGCAGGTTAAGTTCAAATTGTTTTGTGCATACTGCTGATCATGGACCCTTATTCATTTTTGTTTGATAATTTATACTTGGTCAAGATTGTTCTCTCACCTACCCTCCTACAGCATGTTTTCTTACAATGTTCTTGTCAGTCATGACCAAATCTACTCCTATTGCAATGGGAGTATTTTAACAGCATCTGAAGCTGTTGTTTGACACCATACAACCTATGGCATGGCTTCTGACATGCTCTTTGCATAGCAGAGGAGAATGCGATATTAAGACAGGAGCACTGAGGATGCAAAACAAGCACGTGTCCCATTTACCTTTATGTTCAAGACCCATGGCTAACTGAGGTGGTGGACAGAATATCCCCAGCATGGTGGTGAGCATGAAGAGTACTGGGAAAAAACAAAGTACTTGCTCAATTCCACTGGTGCAAAACCCTAACACGCTACAAAGATGCAAACTGAGAGCTGTATTTATAGAATATCCTTGAAAATAAAATAATTGCCACCTTAGTAACACAGAACATGTAAGCAAAACAAGTATGCTATTTGTCACAAGGTACAGCACAGAAGATACCTAAATTATAATGAGCACAGAAGATCTTATTTTGGTCAGTGAGAAGAAAAACAACTGAAATGGGATACTGTCCACTGAAGAGAAAGGTTTACACACTGTTTCCTGAGCTACTTACTACACTGTCTTCTCTCAGAAGTGAGCTGATCAGCTGTGACTATTTCACTGAAGGCAGGCAGAGAATCAAGAGCACCTTTGACTTGATCAGAGCTACCTAAGATTCTGAAATGAGTGTACGGAATAGCTGTCAAACTCCCACAAAAGGCAGCCAGAAAAGATGGAAAGTACTAGTACCATCTATTAATACTGCATGATTCAGCTGAGAACTCTACAATCCACCTAGAACTCAAATAATTATCTCTAAGTAAATAATCTGTTATCTATAACTATAGCTTTAGAATCCCATTTAGCCACAATTTATAAACCACTGCCAAGACCTCCTCTTTGGATGTGATCAGTACAACCCTTACACTCTTTTCTAATTTCTACATCCTTATGTGGTGAATGGCACTTTTTTATTTTGTGCAGAAAAATATTTTAGATAAGATCATGCCATCAGGTACAATACAAATTCCACTCCCTCCCAAAAAGATCCTTTGCCAAATAAGGACAATTTAGTGAAAACTCTTAGGTGCTCTGTGTCAGCCATGGTGATGAGCGTAGGATAAAGACAAACCGGGATATCTGCCTGTTTGCAAAATGCCTCATGTTTCCATGTGAACATTGCTGAGGAGCCAATGCCCTTGCTTAGGAATGATTTAATTTATATGCCCTCAGAATGAGGTCATATCAATATCATGCATGATCTCTATCAGCTTTACAGATGCCTTAAGCTGAGAACGTTCAAGCTCTTTGGGCGCTATTCATAGTTGGCAGATTGATGTAGTAACTGACAATTCACTGCCATCCAAGTGTATCTGAGAAGACAAAGCTCACATAAATATTGTTGAGCATATCCCATTGTCGGTTATTTACTTCTGCCATTCAACTTTCTACAGCTCTGAGAGGAAGATCATTTCTCTCTGTGTCTGACTCACCCAGCAGACACGAAAAGCTCGTTTCCTTTTTGAAAGTAATGAACAGTGCTAGAAATGTCAGACACAGGTTTGTTCAACCCCGACCAACAAAAAATGTGAAACATAAAAATACGGGTGGACTGAGACCAGCAAGGAAGCCTGGCTACAAGCTTGTCTTTGTAACTGACTGTCATGGTTTCAGCCAAATTTACCAAAACAGGACTGACAGATGGCTCTCCCCCTCCTGACAAAGAAAAAAGAGAGGAGAGGAAG
>VXBW01008673.1:0-14437 GCA_013400375.1 Thinocorus orbignyianus | reverse complement strand
CAGATATCGGGGTGGTTGAAGTAATAGAGCCGCCTGTAAAATATGTACTTATTTTCTAGATATATAGTTCTATGAATTATCTGTTACAGTTTATTCTAATACTTAAATACATATTGTTTCGTGAGTTGTTATCAGCTGTCATACATTTTTAAATACCATTGATATTATTGCACAGGTTGTGAATCACTCTGGGGAAGCAGAGTATGTCTTCATTCATTAGAACCAATAAAACATCACTTCGGAGTTTTCCATTGTATCCATATGTGCTTGTGACTTTTTCCACAGTCTGGCTCTCCCTTTTGCTTTCCACTTGTTTTTTTCAGGGTCAGAACAAGCTAAAGAGCCAAAAACAAGGGGGGAGCATGTGCAAATCAGAAGGGAGTGGGGACACTTGAGTTGGATACCCTTCTGGTATCCAGTGGTGGAATGTGTGGGAATGGTTCAGAGCTGCATCAGAGGAGGTTTAGACTGGACATCAGGAGGCATTTCTTTTCTGAGAGTGGTCAAACACTGGAACAGGCTTCCTAGAGAGTCAGTTGATGCCCCAAGCCTGACAGTGTGAGGCATTCGGACAATACCTTCAACTTGCTTTAGCTTTTGGTCAACCCTGAATTGATCAGGCAGTTGGACTCAATGATCTTTGTAGGTCCTTTCAATCTATTCTATTTTATAGTCTGTTCTACAGGAATTGAAATGAATCAAAAGCAAGTGTCAGTTGAAGCTGGATAATGAGTATTGTATATAAGTGGCCAGGAGACTTGTTCAAGGCTACCTATCCTTTGGCTGTCTTCCCTTCTCTAGTCTTGACAGCCAGCTCCCTGACTGCCATTCAATCGCTGTATTGTCCTCCCTCTCATGCCTTTCTGCTGTCACCTCTGCTTCCTGGCTTTTGCAGGGGGCAGATTTGTAACTGTGCCCTGTGATCACGATAAGGGCGTAGTGAGTGATATGAAAACAAATGTCTTCAAAAATGTCTTTCATTTGAGGTGTTAGATGTTTTAGTCATTAACTGTGTTAGTGTTTCATGATGCCGTTAAAAAGATAGAAAACCTCAATAGTGTTTTTCAATAATTGGGATTGAAGGGATTAGATCTAAAACTGGCTTTAGATGTATTCCTCTAAACGTGTTTGAGTGCTGATGTTTGTTAATAATGACCATATGGCTGTCAACTCTATTATCCTTAATCTACTGAAAACTCCTAGGATTTTAAAAACTTCAGTTTTTATCAAGACTGTGTTTTGTTATCTTTTTAACTTCATTGTGGCGTATGTCTGCATTTAATTCACTTTCTTCAACTATTCTTTCTCCTTGTTAATGAATGTCCCGCTTGTTTTTCCTCTCATTTTACTTTGACATTTCCTTAAAGGTCCTGTATTTTTTCTTGAGTTTCTTCAGAACTTTTGTGATCAGTGAAAGATAAGCTCCAACAAATGAAGGTGATTGTGTAAAGAGCTGATGATAAACCCTGAAGAATCGATTTTAAAACAGTGAGATTACGTATTTCTGTGATTTAGATAATGATGTGCACACCTGAGATGATCAGATTCATAATTTTCCAAGGAATAATAAACATACTCAAGTTTCAGCATTAGGTTACATCAGACAGTCGAAATATACCAAAATTCATTCATATATTCAACAATGCATATATATGTTATGAAAAATGACATATTTATGTTTATAAGAAACATTCATAACATCACACTGTAAAGAATTCATCATCAGGCAATCAATACAGATTAGTATCTGAGGAGTACATAAAAACAGCAATGCAATTTATTTTAACCTTATCACAATAAACATAACTAAATGCTTTTTCATTAAAGCATAAACCTACTGTCATTTTCAAAGAAAGAACATACAGTAGCAAAATTATGCTCATTGTACTTATTTTGCCTGATCATGAGAACTGAAAAGAAATTTATATGACCAAAGGTGTAAATTGCATGGACAGGTACTTTATCAGTGTCTGTTATTATTCTCCTGATTATACCATGAAATATAAATGGACACACTTGCTAGATGTATTTACACTGATGCAGTGGGCTTTAACCTGCTTACTCAACACTTTCTGCTTATATTTTGATAGTCCATACTTTGTGGTTGTGTTTTTTTTTTTAAATTATTTGATTATTTGTTTGTTTGAAGAATCACATGATTTTATGAAATAGAAAGTGTGTTAAAACCTTGCTTTTTTTTTCAGGGTTTAGTTTAGACTTGTTGGAAGACAAGTGGGTAGGATTACGTGGTACTGATTGTATGCATAACCATTTTTGAAATAAATTTACTTACCCTCGTGTATCTACTGAGATCCTAGACACTGTGAGAAACCATCTTCTGAGTGTTGTTAGATGTCTTCTAAGCATAATCTTTGCCAGAAACTGCTGCTGAAATTCACTCTTTCAGCTCACTCTTACCTCCATGTTGGCTGAGGTGGTGCAATCTCTAGTCATTGGATTCTTCTTTGAGGATTGGGGTATTCTGAGTTTTATTTACACCTGTGTTATGATTTGAAGTGCAAATTGCCATGGTTCTAGTAAAAGCATGATAATTACACTGCCTTGAAAATGCAGCTTCTAGTATTTATCAAATGGTCCGTGACTCTTTGAAGATTAGCTGGTATTTGAAAATCTAGATCTTTTTTATTCTAGTATCTCTTTATCAGCTTTTTCTTGAAGGTAAATTATATATAACATGGCCAATGAACATCTCCTGTCTCCTTCAACAAATATATTTCTAAATACTGTGATTTTTTTTGAAGTTAAAATCTAGATTAAAATAGTGTACTTTACTATATTTATAGTTTTCTGTTATAATGAGACAACAGATCTGTTATTCAGAACCTCATATGAAGTAGCAAATCTTGCCATTCTTCACTTATATTTCTCATGGTGTCTTCACATTTTGTATTGGTTTGCATTCCAGCCTTCTTTGATACCTTCAGTGACACTGACAGTAAGATAGAGTGATTTATCAGTATGGTATCAATATAATTGCAGACTCTACAGAAAGCATGTAAAACTTGGAATATTTGGAAGAATTTTGATTTTTACTTTGGGACTTATGGAAATATGTATTGTAGTATACAGATGGCTGTTGAACATCACCCTTCAAGAAGTATGTTATGTTTTTCACAGAAAATAACGTAGCACTGAGAGTGCAGATGCCTCATATAGTTTAAGAGTGTCTGGTAATCAGAGGAGCATAAAATCAGATGTCGTCTTCCTTATCGATATCTAAGTGATTTATCTGGAGCCATTGAGATGAAGCAAGCTTGTTTTGAGGGTGGTGACAGAAAGTAGCCAGAACTTAATGTATGAGAATGAGAGGTTGATGGTGTAGCTTGGGACCCATGGAGAGCAACTGGAAAGCTTTTCCCAGTCCGAATACTCAGCAGTGCTGCTCTTAGGGTAAGAGTAATAGGAGAGAAATAAGGATATAGTAATCTCTGTAAGAATTGGACTGATCTTTTGAAGATTCCCAAGAAGTGCTGTGTTCAAGACCGCTCTTAAGGCAGTCACAGATCTTCTGTTTTTTACTATTTACCATTTAGAATCATAGAATTGTCTAGGTTGGAAGGGACCGTTAAGATCATCTAGTCCAACCATCAACCAAATTCTGATAGAAAACAACAACTCATCGCTAAGCCATGTCACTAAGCACTTTGTCAACCCATCTTTTGAAAACCTCCATGGATGATGCCCCAACCACCTCCCTAGACAGCCCATTCCAATGCTTGATAACCCTTTCAGTGTAAAATGTTTTCCTGATACCCAGTTCATCGTCAGTATTGCAGCAAATGACAAAAAGAATTAAAAGCTGATTTAATTAGAAAAAATAACCAAAATACAAAAGATACTCTGTGTAGGTAGACAGCCGGTTTTTGCCGTGCTCATTTTGGCTTCATTGGGAAGTGATTACCATTATTCTCAAATTGTTTTATGCCTCCTGCCATTGCAGAATCACCACTCTGATTAAGGAATTAACATCTGCTGTGAGGGCTTTTTCTTCTTTTTGTACTACTCATGGCTTAATCAATTTTGGACTGTGAGAAGCACAAAAGAGTGCAGACTAATTCATAACATTGACTATATTTGACAGCTATAATGTTTATATTATTGTTTTTGTAATTTATTTATGCATCTTGCCTAGCTAATAGCAAGATTGGACTATTAAAATGTTTACTAATGCTTCCTTCAGCTTGCTTCTGCAAAATTATGATTCTGACACAATTACTATAAATAAATATGTCTCTGAACCAAAAAAAAAGGTGATCATTACCCTAGTAATTTATTTTCCAATTGAATCTAGAATTCAAAATTAATTTAACTTGAACACATGGTACTCATATTTCCTGCCTCATTTTGGTATGAATTCACACACAATGAGCTGCTGAATTTACTCAACAATCCTGACCTAAAATTGCTGTTGCTATTTAAGGCCACCCTAGGACAAAGATTTTGATGGCCTGGTAAAAGTATTCCAGAAAATTGACTGATTTGTTGAAGAATACTTGCTTTTATTTATGAAGTAAAAATGCCGTTGTGCTCAATGACCATTTGCGTATAGAAATAATTTTCAGACAATTGCAGTAGAAAGTCCCAGGAGAGTATGGAATGATGTAATTCACTTCAGAATTTCACTGATACTGCACCCACAATCTCTTATGTTATATAAAATAGTTTAGGAACTGTAATTAAGAGTGTAGAGTTGTCCCTGCACTACTAGCTCTACATGCAGAACAATGGGGATTTAAAAAAGAAAGAAAGAAAGATTTCTTCTTCATTTCTGCTTGCCTTTATTAGGTATATGCAAGATTTACTTATCTGCGAGCAGGAGGAGTAAAGCATTATAAACTATGCCTGAATGATAAATAAAACCAGTGACTATTAGTAGAGTATGATTATTAACATCCTGTGACGAAAAAGTTTAGTTTTTAACTGTCTGTATTTATGACAATTCATATACAGGAGAAAGTTTCTAAAGTTAGGAATATTTTTGCTCACAGTGCGTAATACAATGCAAGATTAATATTTATGGGAGGTGTCAGAAGAGAATGCAGGTTCACTTTCCCCTTTCCTGCTATGGACACACAGGTGAGCAATGTAGGATCAGTGTTTCCTATTTATCTGTCCAGCTAATTTTCCTCACATAGACTGTGTTCCTCTCTTGTGGCTTCCACATCCTTCTCTTTAGGTGACAGCTTGAATCTGATTTATATCCCTTCAAACCACTTCTGAAATAACCTTCTCGGTGGGTATTGGCCTTTCTTAGAGTTTCACTGGAGTTTTTCTCTTTTCTTTCTTCACCAAACAGGATATTCGTTCCTGTTTTCAGATCTCTTGTATAGCATATTCTCAGTTCTGCCACCCACTCAGCCATTCATCATCTGTGACTGACATGTCATCTCCCAGCTACGATCTGCCTGCTGAGCCAACCTTCCTCACCCTCTTACAGATCCTCAAGGAAATATCTTTATGCTTCTGATGTGGTTGTCCTCCACATTAACACCTGTAAACTGCATCTCAATCCCTACACCTCTGGTTATCACAAAAAATTCTCCTCGCTCATTACAGCCACAAAATTACTGAGAAGCAGTAGCTAAATTGTTATACTTAAGAACTGTTCTTTTTCTGGTGATATATACTGTTCTATTATTCTAAACAGAGGAGCTTCCCATTTAATTTTTAAAATAATTTAACATATTGTTATAAACAGATTTTTGGGAAGAGAAGTCCTTGTGAGTAGTGACTGTGTGTATCCATTCTGCTATTAATTGGTTCATCAGTTTCTTATCAGAAAACAGTTCTTAAATTTTAAACAAACAATTGTATTTGTGTCTCTTTCCTAATATTTAATAACGAAGATTTAGTAGGAAAAATAATATATAAACTGTCATTGAAAGAAAAGCTGATGATGTTTACCAGAGGCAACTACATTTTACAGATCCTGAAAAAATAGATGAGTGAAGAAATTAGTTTTATTGTGTGTGTATTAAGAGTTGTATTACTTTTTTGTATAAGTTTATGATACTGATTATGTTACTGACTATTTAGTGTTTAAATACTGAGAGTGTTAGGTAATGGGTCCTTTTCCAAAGGATGTGCACTGCAGTATGGATTTTAATTCTTGATCCTTATGTTTGAATAGGGTCCAAATTCATGCCGTAGGGAAATTATTCTTTAAGTAGAAATTTTAAGACAACTCCTGATTGTCACTTTGCTGATGATCTCCTTGTTTGTGTTGTGCTTTTCATGTAGTCCTTCATAAGTGGGATGAAATTCCTTTAGAAGTTGTGATGCCATTACCTCATCCTGCAGCAGATGCTTTCTGAAGTGCCGCCTCCACCTTGTTCCCCCAGAACACTGTGACGTGATACTCCATAGGCAGGTGGCAAGCTGAGATTTCCCCCAACACACGAAATAGGCTGGTTTTCTGTAACTGCAAATTCTCATTCCTCCATCAACAACTTCATTTTTGTTCTTCTAATATGTCTTATTTGATAACTTGATTAGGAATTAGCAGGAACAAATTCAGTCTGTTCGTGTGATTTTCTCCTCACTGTGACGGACACCAGATTTGTGCCTGTACTCAAACTTGTAGTCCTAACAATGTGATTATTGAACAGCCTTACTTTAATGTTGTCTTGTGAGATTTACACTATCTGGAATAGTAAAACCCTTTCAGAGGTTTATTATATTTTGTAAACATTTAGTCTAAGTCCAGAATTGAATTGAACTGAGTGTTCACCTTATTTGATATTTAAATTCCTTAAAAAATCTCCTAGAAGTCAAAATCCTATCACTTGAACTTAAGGTTAGTATTAGGTGCCTTCTTGAGTTTTGAGAATAGGAACTAGGCTCCTAAATAATGCCATAGTTTTGAAAGTGTCACCCTTACTGTTTGGCACTGGCATAAAAAAGGTTCTCATTTGGAAAACATTGTGTGGGTTTTTTTCCCAGTGAAAGGAAACCAAAAATGATCTGGTTTGGACCACTATAGAGAGACTTCTGCTCCAACGTGATGAGTGTATTTAGGATCCAGACGTGGGTTTATCCTTTGTCAGGAAATAAGCAGGTATCAACAAGGGTATCCCTTTTCCATTAGTACAAAAACTGTCAACAATAAAAATGAAGGATTTCAGGATAAACTCAGCAGTTTTTTGTGTATAGACATCAACATTAGAAGAAAAACGTATTGTTGCTCTGTTTCGAAGATTTGTTCATTGCTCAAATACCACTGTTTGGGTTGAATTTTGCATAATGGGAAAAACAGACAAGCAGAGCCAGGGAATGGATTGTTTCACATTCACTGAAAACAAGCCATGTATTTTTCTTGTCTTATTTCTACTGTTTTCCTAATGGCATATTTCTTGATCTGAGTGTATTTGGTAGAATCTGAACCTCAGAACAGCCTTTTCATCCTACAAATGAGACTCTGTTGTCACAATGGTGGGGATCACACACAAGTTTCACAGCGTTGGATCTAGTGCTTTACTTGTCTGTAGAGAACTTCATGATCCAGCACTAAGGATGAGACTCCAAAAGATATGTAGTCATCTGGCTCCTCTTAATTTGGAGGATGGATCAAGCACATGAATGTCTTTGAAATCTAGGGCTAAATTCGTTTTTCCTTAAATATGACTGTTTTAAAATGAATCTACTAGAAGTTATATGTTTTTATATTTGCCTTTAATTTAGGGTTTTCATAGCACACTTTCTTTATGCATACAGTTAGAGATGCTGTCACACAAGTAAAAGATTCTATTCCAGTTTCATGATGTCTCTTGTTTACCCCATTCTGCACTCCTTATGATTTCATTGTGTCAGTTAAGTGTTTCTTCAGACTCTTACTCATAGCTTTCTCAGATGCTTCTCCTTTATTAAAACCAGCCTAGTTTCTTCTGAAACATTTATTTTCCAATCTGTAGAATTTGTCTTTATGAAATGTTTTCCATATGGTATGAGGAAGAGAAGATTAATAGAGGACAACAGACAATACCCAAAATATAGATCACAAAGGTAAATCTGCATATTTTCCATTCCTCCTGGAAGATAGCCAGACAGCCACTTAGGAAAAGTTAAATTATTCCAAGTTTTCAGTTAACTGCATGAATAATGACACCATTTTTGTTTGCACATACTTGAATCTGTCTTCATATTATAGCAAGAGCTTAGTCTTTAATTTGTGTGCTAATTGGTTAAGTAAAGATGTTTGCTGTAGCAGCATACATCCTCTGATTAATGAAGTCTAAGGCACTGCAGTGTTCATGTTAGCAACACCAATTTCTATGCAGAAAAGCTAGAAAAGAATGCAGAATTAGTAACAGGCCTCTTATTATTCCATGTCACTTTATATGTTGATGTTCCAAAATCTGAATTTTTGCCTCCCAATGTACTATGCGAAGAATATTTTCTATTAGCAAGTTGTTGATATTTTTTGGTTGGATTAGAGAATGATGTTTTTTCCTGCAGTGTTCTAAACTAGTGGTGTGTGGACTCAAATGTAACATGATTTTTTTTTCTCCAAAAGCTGAAATTGATAAATTCAATGGAAAATTCCTTTAATGCCTATCTGTGTGAATTCAATTGTAAAGTATTTTAAAGTGGGTAGTGGTTATTATCTGAGCTGCTGAGACAGTTGAGTTTGTTTGCTGGACCTTGCTTGACTTGGATGCCTTGGACTTTCTAGTGTACCTTAGCAAATACCACAGCAGTATTTAACACGTAGCCTGCACTTAAAACTCAATTTATATGAAAAAGATAATCTGATATAATGGATTAGTTTTGCTTAGTTTCCCCCTTAGCAGATTTCTTGCAGAACCTGATCTTTGCACTCTCATTTCATTGATCTGCTACAGCTTCCTTTATCAGGCGTTGGTTCTATGCAGTAGGGTTAGCGTATACTGGTTGTGTACTGCAGATTTTCTCCTCCAAATCTTTGCTGCTTTGCCCTTTCACTTTTCCCCTCCTTTCCTGTCCTGCTTTGAGATAAAACAAATTTCCTGTTTTACAATTTTACTTTTTAGCTGGGCCTCTTCTAACTAACTAAACTCTGAAATTAACAGCACATTCTTCAGAGAACCTTTCACTCTCACAGTGATGAGACCTGATTATACCTCGCTTATACTTACTGCTATAACAACCAAGGTCGGGTAATTTTGTTATTTGCCCGTTGGAGGGTCAGAAGCGGAAAAGCATAAAGGGGTCACACCTGCAGGGAGGAGTGGACAGGACAGGTGACCCAAAACTGACCAACAGAGGTATTCCATCCCATCCGCATCATGCTCAGTATAAAAGCTGAGGGATCAAAGGCTCAACTTTTTTTTTCTTCTGATGGCCAACATCCAAAGAATGTTTAACTGCCTTTGATCCCGATCCGAGCATTCCTGACTCCAGATCTGGAATCCAGCTCCTGTCGATCACTGAGTGCAGTCTGGGACTTTTCCTGATGCCTGCTGGTGACGTGATTGTCATCCTGGGAGCTTGATACGGTTTTGTATCTACTGTATCTATTTTATTAGTTTCTTCTTATTTTAATTTTGGTATTAATACTCAATTAAAGTAGTTTAGTTCATTCTAAACTTCTAAATCTCCTTATTCCTTCCTCTCCTTTCTTTTTGGGGGCAGGAAGGGCCATCTGTCAACCCGGTTTTGGTAAATTTGGCTGAAACCACAACATATCCCCAAGCTACTAGAGCTGTTTTTTAAAATCATCAAAGACCAGCAGAGAGAATATATATGACATACAAATAAATTATATTTCAGGTTTTACGTTTGGTTTTTAAACCTTCATATATAAAGCCCATAGGAAGGAGACCCTTAAGGAAATGACATGACTATAGTCTTCTGCTCAGCCTGGAGAAGAGAAGGCTCCAGGGAGACCTTAGAGCAGCCGTTCAGTACCTGAAGGGGGCCTACAGGAGAGCTGGAGAAGGGCTCTTTGTCAGGAAGTGTAGTGATAGGACAAGGGGTAATGGTTTTAAAATGGAAGAGGGGAGATTTGGATGAGATATTAGGAAGAAGTTCTTTCCTGTGAGGGTGGTGAGGCACTGGAACAGGCTGCCCAGAGCTGTGGCTACCCCATCCCTGGAAGTGTTTAAGGCCAGGCTGGATGGGGCTTGGAGCAACCTACTCTAGTGAGCAGTGTCCCTGCCCATGGCAGTGGGGTTGGAACTGGATGGTCTTTAAGGTCAACTCTGATCCGTGCAGACATAAGCTATGTCTGCATAAGGATATTAAGTATACCTGGAACCATTCTCTGGTACTGTAACTAACTGGCATGAAAATTGCTGCTTCCATACTTTTAATGTCTCCCACCCTTTAACAGCAGGTGCACAAAGACTTTTTATTGTGAATGATCCTTGGCTTTTGATAGTGTTGATCCTTATCCATACCCCAAAATTGTCTGGGAGAATGGTAGTTAGTCTAAGTCATGCCATGGGGTTGGGGTCTTTCAGTCAGCTGGAGTTAGGAATATAATGTCTAGGTATCACAGATATCCACTTGTGTAAAGGCTCAGCAAGGATTTAAATTTACAGCTAGACTGTAAGAAATTAAGCATCTGTGTAGATTCATCGCAGTCAGGTTTCATTGCCATTGGGAGCTTCTCAAGTTGCTCATTGAGTTTCCTGTCAGCACTCCTGCTTGCTTCAGTTCCATCTAACTGGTCTTAGTGAGCTTGTCTGTGATATGTGTTTTCTTGGCATGTGAATCCATACTGTCTGTTTAGTACAGCTGCTGACATGAATCTTAACTCTCAAAGGTTTTGTGGTTGTTGGGCTTTTATTGGTTTTGGTTGCTTGTTTTTTTTTTTTTAATTTGTTTGTTTGTTGTTGCTGGTTTTAATTTATTTTATCGAACAAGAAGCAAAGGATCTAGTGTGAAAAAAAAAAAAAGGGAGGTTTCACATCATTGATTTTTGGAGCATGCACTGTACTTGTTATTTGAAAACATTTTCCTGGACCCCTTTATTCCCATAACAAGATATCAGGCTTTCATATTTAGCAGTGATGTAGTGGGTTGCACACAGGTTCATACAGGTCTTTTTCACCTTTAAAAACTGATTCCTAGAAAGGTGGTTGGAGGAATTGAAGTATGTCTGCAGGAAACGAAACAAGTCTCCTTGACATCTGTATGTTTTCATTTGTAAAGGCCCCAGAAATAAATTAAGACAAGTACTGTTAAAGTGAGGTGACAAGCCTATGAAAAACATGCATCTTGTTTGCTGCAATAAGAGGCTGTAATGCCATTCTAGGATGAATTTTAATTCCCTATGTCAAATAACCTAGTGCAATGAAATCACATTAGCTGCTGCTAACGTGTTTACTTTCCTGTGAATACAAGTTTTCTTGCTTGATGTTTGTTTGTTTGTTTTTTTTTCTGAAGTTGCCATAGAGAATCCTATTTCCCTGCAAAACTCAAGTTTCCTGCTTTTTGTTGATCATTTTGTAGAAACTTGTTTTATACTCGGTCATAACAGTAGCCCCAGTCAGTTCCCAAATGCTCTTTCCTGCACACACAAGTGGTAGCCAAACGCTTGGGGCGTCTTAACTAAAACTATCTGTTACAATCAGTACTTGTTCTTCCCTCTGGGGAAATTACTCAGCTAGTTTCTGTATTCTTATGTTATGGCCATTTCATTAAACTGAACAGGAATGGTAAGTGGGCCCAAGCACTGGCACCTTGTTAGCATGCCCCTTTCGTGTCTGCAGATCAGTATTTTAGCAGTTCATACGTAGCCATGGTTTCAAGAGTAGTATGGCTGAGGGAAATCTAATGAGTGTGGGTGTGAGTGTGTTCTGCCAAATTCATTGAAAATGGTCCAGAAAAAATACACAGGATACCTCATACAATACAATCTTGACAGATTATTAATGTATCTTAAATTTTGCTCATTTTTTCCACTTCAGCTTCTTTGGTTTTCGCTGCACATTTGTAAGTATGTAAATTCATGTTGCTGCGTAAACCATGTGTTTTTATATTTTACTGGTAATTTCTCCTGAAGATGCAACACAGGAAGGTTGATCGTCTTTTAGTGTACCTTACTGATCCTCTGGAGCAAGGACCTGTTGGTACAGGCTTCAAAGTGGAGGCTCAGAGCAAAGATATGCCCTCCAGTGCATTTGTGAGTGAAGGCTTACATACTGCTGTTAGATATCACTACTTTTAGTTTAGTTCTTCAATTAAAATTTCAATTCATTCCCCCTCGCCCCCCGCCAAAAGTATTATTTGTAGTTGTTGCTCTCAGTCTGAAATAAGGTAAATTAAAATGTACCATAGTGGAAGCAGATTAGTAAGCTTCCACTGTGAGAGGAAACTGCGGTCTTTTGGACGAATTATGAAATCCTGGAGATATTTAGTGAATCTTTGAACATCGTTAAACTTGTCATTTGCCAGAAACAAACTTGAACATGTTAGCCATATAGTATTAATGAGAATTTGGATGCAGCTTTTATGTAAGTGAACTCTTTTGTGATGGAGCAGTGAATATTTAAGAGAGAATGCAGTTGTAGAGAGGTAGATACGATATATATTATCATATATACCAGCACTGAATCTTTGACTTCCTTCTCTTGTGTTTTTTAACAGTTATGAATAAAAAGTATATTTTGTTTTATATGTAACTATTTGTTTTATAGATGAGCATGTGTACACACATGGAGCATTTTCCTGTCCGTAGAGCAGTCAGAGTGAATCTTTTCTGTTTGCTGACAGAAACACATTAGGAAGCAAAGGTCATAGTCTGAGACACTAAATCTCTTCCACCTGTCAGCAGTTCCTTGCATTTACTTGGGGTTTCATCATCTCTTCCCCAGTGAACAGCATTGATGTTTTCTCTTCAGAATAATCCAGGTGAGCACTTCAGCATATCTTTAGTACCTTGTTGAATGGACTTTAACACAGTAGAAGCTACAAAAATCTTTGTTGTCAAAGAACTACTTTCTTTTTCCTTACATATCATAGCAACACAGTTTTCTAGGATGTTAAATTCAAGGACACCTAGAGATATGTTCAGAAATAAATACAATCAGGCTTAATATTCTCACCCGAAAGCTTTGTGTCTGGGCAGATGATGTTCATAAATTCAACAAGAACTTATATTTCCAGTTGAGAACTTTTCTAGCTATTTAAGCTAAATCTTATCTGTGTGGCACTTCTAATCTATACTAATAGAGGTATAGATCAGTAGTTAGATATATTGGGTAATTGTATTTCTGCCAGTACTATAATTTGGAGAGGAAACGCTTTAGGCATACTTCTACAAGGGTGTTCTTGCTGTGAAATGCCTAATTTTAATAGAAAAACTAAATTCATGACAGAAGATTTGTAAGAGCTGTCAAGTACTTGAAAGTGAACTGTAATTAAAATCATTTGCCTTGTAAGAGTAAGGCAGATAGTCTGGAAAAAGTAATAGATACTTGCTCAGCTATTCCATTTTATGCTAAATCAGTGAAGAGAAGAAAAAACAAGCTATTCCCTTCAAAAAATCGTGAATGAGCAGACAGGATTTACAGAGTATTACAGCTCTAAGTTTGAAGAGACCTGAAGATCAATTTTCATAGTGAAGAATACCTGTAAAAAGATGTTAGAAATGCCTTTAGTCCCTGACACTTCTCTAGTGATGACCTTGTTTATGTGACTGTGACATGCATGTTCAATTCCAATTAGGAGGGATGAGACACACGAGTATTACACATAAGCAAGTAGAAAAGTACTCTTTCTGAGGAAAAGGAAAACTGAGGCGTGTTTGCGGAATGACAGGTACTATAGAAAGTAAATGAATAGCTCTCTGTCTCCCTGCCTTAATTCAGTTAGTGCAGGGTAAAAGCGAGGGGACAGTGTGTGAAGTTTATTCTCAAGGAATGCTTTCTTTTCTCTTTTTGCCTAAAATCAGTGTTGTTGAAAATGAACTGTTGAGTTCCTTGAATTTGTCCTCACTGAAAGAATATTGCTGATGATAGAGCTTCTTTTTCTATTGTTCCTCAAATCTTGTTCTAACTCTGGATTTCAGTAAAGAAAAAATGACTAACAGTTGAAATCATAAAAGTAAAACTTTAGTTTTATTTTCTCAGAACTGGCAGTTCTGAGAGCTGCTGTGTGCGTTGTGAGCAGAGGAACAGTCTGCTCAGGCTGGTGGTGGCAGAGCTGCGAGAGGAAGTGGAAAGGTTGAGGAGCATTAGGGAGACTGAACAAGAAGTAAATTGGTGTAGGCAGGCTGCAGCCTCCTTGAAGCAGAACTGTGAGCACCTCTCAGAAATTAAGCAGGATCAAAGGGCCCCTACCTCCTGCCCCTCTCAGGCAGAAGCCTAAGTGAAAGGAGTGGATGGAGACAAGGTGATGGTCAGGGCAGCAGGTGAACAACCTCCTGGCCCACCACGCCCTCCTGAGTCCCTCTGAAAACCAGAGAGGACGTTTTGGTTGGGGAGGGCCAGTC
>VXBW01008658.1:0-13995 GCA_013400375.1 Thinocorus orbignyianus | reverse complement strand
TTTTTTTTTAATGGTGAATAGCTTTGGTTTTTATTGTGATGTGACAACGTGGTATGTGTTCATAATCTTAGGAAATGCTTTTGTCTTGCAGAATGTAATACAGATGACTCCAAGGCAATAGCCAGATTTAGGGAAAACAATACTGTAAGAATGTTAGAATGGACATAACAAAGCAGCCTTTGTAAGTGTTTATATTGGCTCTAAGTTGTTAGACATAAAAGATGAGCTTGCTTAAGAGGAGAGAGGAAAAAAAGATAGATGGGATTAAAAAAAGAAATCTCTCCTTTTCAGACATCTGAAGCAGTTTAGGACCATTTGATCTGTGATCTTGAAAAACAAGTCCTTTGAAACAGAGTAAATTCTCTTGTGGAGAGGGAACAATATCAATGCAATAACTGAAGGTTAGATTCCGATACCTTTGTGTTAAAAATAAGGCTTCACTTTTTAAACAGGCACAGTTCAGTGCAAAGCTGTTTAAGGGAATGTCAAAGGCATGTGCTGAGGCTTATCTGGATAGTCACAGCCTCATTAGCAGAGTGCATTTTTTTTTTGGCAATATAAATGTTTTCCTTGGAAGGAAAACAGTGTTTTTTATTTGTCCTGGGAGGTCTTTTAGTAAATTTCTTTCATACTTAGTCTCCTTGGTGTATTCATTCAGGGAACACCTACTGTAATTGTCCATCTCTCTCCCTTTCTGCCTGGAAGCAGATATTTTTAAACTCAAGAACTTGGGGAAATTGATAGTATTTCTAGTCAGTACCAAGAGAAGGCATAACAGCTGGATAACTGAATAGAAAATCCCAGTCAACTCTTAACTTCCCAACTGTGGGACACCTGTGCAATGTGTAGAAGAGTGGCCATTCCTAACCAGGAGGTGGCATGATTGGGCTCCATATATCAAACCAGTTTCCTGTCCTGGCACCTTCTGGGAAAAGGCTCGTCTAACTCAACAGGTATTTAATTTTTTTGTGCATTGGATGCATGCTTTTCTCCTGTAAGCAATATGCAGGCAATATATGCCGACAACCAGATTTGCTAGGCTGTTCAATAGTCTGTAATATCTGATATGATCAGTAGTGACCAGTGCATGAAACCCTTGAGAAAGGCTGAACATTTACTTAGCCCACCAAAGCAACGCCATAAATATAGAACTCTTTCTCCATGACAACTGAGGGCACAGGTTTCATGCTCAAAGTATGAGATGTGTTGGGTCTTACCTTAGAACACGCAAAGGTAGCTGGTTTTTGGTAGTTCCACTCCAAGCTTTATTAACACAGGAATATGTCACACCTTTCTATGCCTTGCAGCTGTACTATAGGCTAAATGTACTGCCTAGATAAGACAGTGTTTTCTTGACCTGCAGGGTCACTGCTGTTCAATGGACAAGTATTTTTTCAAAAACAAGCAATTTTTAACCATTTCAATTTAAATTTCTTTTCTCCCACAAACTGCTGAATCTGAAGGAGAATTCAATGTCCTCATAGCTGACCTCAGAATACACCTCTTTTAATAAAAAAAACCCCACAAACTGACAACTTTGAGAATAAAAGAATAATAAGGAAAATGCTTTCCTGAAGAATTTGAAGCCTTGATAAAGCGTGCATGATAGGAAAAACAATAATGGTGATTTGCATGCTGATTCTTCTTAGGCAATGTGACATTTGTCTCTTGTTCACATCACATTTTTCAGTCCTCGGGTGGATATTGTCGCACAGGGTTGGGAATATCAGCACATCATATCAGAGTAAGTGAGGAAACAGACAATTTTTAAAATCAGGTGTGAAAAGTAGGGAACTTTAATGATGCTACAGTGTAGTCTTTGGCCATATAAACAAATAAGGACTTGGGCAGTCTGACCAGAGAATTGGAAAATCTTGACATCTGGGAAAAGGTCTGAGGTACATAGTACATGGAGTTTCTTCCTATACCTTCTAAAACTTCTATCTGTAAGATGTAGACTCAGCCTGAATTCCATTCTTATCTTCGAAATCTCCAAGTGAAAAGATCTTTGAAAGAAGTGTGTGTTATTCTTATTACTTTTAATGTGAAATTATTATTCTAAAATTTGCAGGCAAAAATAATCCTGGTTACTACAGTCCTCTGTAAATCCTGTCATATTTTAATTAGAATCCTGCTGGAAATGAGTACAACTATTTCCTTATCCTGTAAAGGACTGAAACTAATAAAAACTGTGAAGAAGAGTTGTCTAAGACTTTCAGCAGATTAAAAATCTTCAGTCATGTCCATCTTCCCTGCCCCTCTTGCCAATTCCTGGAATAATTTATGCCTCTTCCTGATTTTGCAAGTTTTGCTGTTAGGATTGAGGTTCTTTAGTTTGAATACTGAAAAAATTATCAAGTGAAACTTGTAATGATACTATTATGGTAATATCGAGGATCATCCACATTTAAATAAGATGATGGAAAGTTTTGATGGCCTTATATGGCTGCATGTGATATAACCAAAGAAATAAAAAAAACCTCAAATGATCTGCTGATGATGGGCGTTTCTGGTTGTTCTTATTCAGTTAGCATGATCCAAAGTCTAAAAGACACAGGGCAGGTCACTCCTGCCTTTGAATTTCTCTGCACCTGCTGAAATGTTCACAGATACAACAAGAAATAGATGCTAGGGTAAAGGTTACGTGAAAGGAAGTAAACCTCAAAAGCTTTTGATTTATAAAATACTTTGAAATCTAGGGATTGATGTATCTATTGGAAAAAAGGAATACCTCATGCTAGACTGGAAAATGCTTGTCAAAATCTGCATTCTTCCATTTAGTTCTGCTTTGGATCTGAAAGGAACAGAGTTCTACATTTATAGTAGCAGCAGTTTAGATTTGCTAGATGAAGCCAGGTGTGTCTTCAGGAAAAACAAAGGTAGGGATCAAAGACTGTGGCTTGTTATTGGTCAACTTTGGAAGAGCAGCACTGTGAATTAGAGGAAAAATTGTTTTCCTAGGAGATGTGAGCACTGGAGAAAGGAAAACAAATCCTGTCTTGGCACATTCCCCTAGTTTAATGCTCCATAGGATTCAAATGTACATTTCAAAGCTCTCTTTCAAATGCTTGAAGTTGAAGAACTTACCATGAAATCAAGGATCATGTATGTGTTTTGAAAATGATTTTTTGGTGTTGAAAAATTTAGAGTTACCTTCTTGCCCATTTTTGTGTAAATTTTTATGCTGTGTATTTCTGATAATGTAGGTTCATGTTGCTGATTTTTCTGAATATTTCAAAGCAAAATTATTTCTTGCTTTTTGTTGTCTTTTGGGGATTGTGGTGAGAACTTCTTGGTATCATCTGGGGGTTGTACCGTGTATCCTCTGAGTCGGAGCTCTAGCTGGGAGAAGAGCGAGGCTTTATTTTTCCTAAATACTTAGGGCTATGCTGATTAGCTGCAGCCATGAAGCTGTCTCCCTGACTTTCCGATTTGCAACTTAAACTGATTTTTCCCCAGCTCTGCTGAAATGAGCAGCACCAAACTTCTAAGTGATTTACTGACTTCTCTGTAGTCATTTGAAGGGTAAATTAAGGAATGATAAACTGAGGGAGAATTCAAAGAGATCTTTTCCTCTCCTTGTCTTCAGACAGTTGTTCAACAGGAAAATAAAGAGTTAATTTAGGTAAATGATGCTTATTATCTTGATGTATCCATAGGACTGTAGAACTATAGAGTAGATTTAGCTTTTGCACAGATACATATTTGCAGGTATTTAACTAATATTTGTATGTAAACTAGCGGCTTTACTTTAGCCCATTGTAAAATTTGAAAGAACTTTGTCTTCATACTCCTAGATCAAGGTCAATGTACGAGTTACGTATCCATCTATTGTTAATTCTCAAAAACCATGGGAAGGTAATCTGCCATTCTCTTTTCTTACATTACATAGACTCCTTTTCCTGATCCTACACATTCCTATTTATGAAGACTGTCCTGTCTCTGTAAATATGCTATTTCACAATGTCCTGTAAGTTATTCTGTTTCAGTTTTGTTTGTCGGGGTCTTCCAGATGCTCTGTTGCTTACTGTTACAGGAGTGGTTGGTTTGTTCTTTGCTTGCTGCAAATGGTTTAGTGTAAACATCAACAGATCAGGTTGTACAAAAACCTGCAAGAAATATTTTCATGACCAGTGGAAAAGCAAAGGAGTCCATAGGTCAGCAAGGAATATGGGAAAACAGATGCTCATGTTACCTATTTTGTTACTCTTGTTTTTTCTGGAAGACAAAATTGTGGATATACAATAGTTTAAATTGAGTTGTGTGTGACAAAAAGGTGTCAGGCAATATCAACTTGTTAGAATACACAAACAGTCTGTTCCAGTCTGAAAATACTGTTGGTGCCCCAAAGTATATCGATAATCTGAAATGATATGTCTGGTGCACGGGAGAAGACTAAATTGTTTGGTTTTGTTTTTTTTTTTTTTCTTTTCCACTACTACAAAGATTTTGACTTTTTTTTCAAATAAGGATTGTTTGTACTGTCAACTATTCAAGTGCTTCTTGTGGTGAAAGTGGACAATGTCTTGATAAGAAAGCAGAAACGGACCAGCATAGTTTAGACAGAAAGCATGATCTTGATTCTACATCCATCCAAATACTATGAAGTCTTCAGTTGGGAGTAGATAGAAAATAATTGTAACTACAACTTTCCAGATCTTGAAATTCACCTCTGTCCCTTCTCGCAACCTTTAAAGGTTTTTTATAAATAATGAAAAGTAGGATGGAGAGAAGTAAGAAGAGAGAAAAATGAACAGAAAATGCAGGAAAGGCGGATAAAAGGAGAGGGAAATAATGGGAGATTGTAAGGGAAGTGGAGAAGGGCAAAGTAGTATAGAAAAGATATAAAGAAAAAAATTAAAACAACAAAGGGAAGAATTAAATTCTGGTTTAACAGGTGTAGAAATGTGCAGTTACTTTAGCTTTAAGAAACTGATGAAAGCTATAAATATTGAACCTTTTGTAAGGACTTCTGTAAGCTTTTAATTACATTTTATTCAATTAAAATGTATAGATAATAGTAGCTGCCAATAAGCAGTTGAAAATGCTGTTGGTTATTTACAAAAAATTAAAATGAAGTTCAATTCTTTCTGAAATGCTTCTGTTAACAAATGCATAATTTTGATACTGTTGTATTTCTTGGGTTCAGAGACACTATATGCATCTGCCATACGTATATATATTAAATTATGCATTAATTGAACACAACAGAGGTGCTCCTCTTTTTATATTAAACAGCAACTGACGTCTTCCTTGTAGTGGCATTTATAGTCCTTTTGGAATAATATTGTTAGCTAGTTAATAGTTTATTTATGCCTTTTATTTTAAAAGGTAGTACTGTAACATTGAACAAATTGAAGTTGTAGTTACGGAGTTTGCTTCTTTCTTTACATAATAGAGCCTTCAAACTTTGGATTGGAGTGTGCTAGTGTTATGAACTGTGAACTTGGGACTTTTATTTGTTTATATTGGTGGCCTTCTCATTACAGATGAGAAGGATTGTCCAGATTCTGCTTTTCCAGTGCTGTTCACCCAGCTTGTTTCTTTGCGTTGCCATCCCATAGTCACTGACACCTCCCCCAGCCTTCCTCTGAGCAGCCAGTAGAGTGAATTTACCACCCTCAGCCACTCTCCTTCTGGTTTATGCTCTTTTCCTGTCCTCAGAAGCTCTGTGAAGAGGAGGAGGTGTTTTATTTTTTCCATAGAGAATTGAGCTGGGAGTAACACTTCTCCAGTGAAGCTGCCAGTTTATCAGAAACGCTGAGCAGAAGACATTATGGTGAGGAAAAAAGCAGGTGACTGGATAGTGTATATTTAGGAGAGAGGAAGATTAGAACACTAGATCTTCAAACAGTATTTTTTTCTGAGCATCTTTCCCCAGACCTTAATTTCAGTTTCTCTCTTACTCTATGGTGGTTAGTCTTTCTACTGTTGGAAAACTTGTTCTTCGTCCTTAGGCAATATTCACATTGTTCTACGTTGTCAATTTTCTTTTAAACACTATAGAGAAAATATGACTGGATTGTAGAATTATTAATTATTTTTAGCAACTTCATGTTTTCTTTCCTTTGCTTGAGGTAAATGAAAACTATTAAAAGTCTTAAGAGCTTCTGAAGCTGAGTTTTGGGTGATATGACCTCACTGACATTTTATGGGGGTAAAAAACCTACTTCAAAAAAATTTTTTTTTTCTTTTCTCATGCTAGAAAGCACTGACTTCTGTCAGAGACTAGGAGTGGTTGAATCAAGTATAACTGTTCAAGAAGGTAATAAATGTCAAATAAAAATGAGTTCTGATGTTTCTTAGCTCAGAACAGAAGATGCAGATAAGAAAACCTGCAACTTTTTGGTAAAACTAATAGGAAAAAACAGTAACCTTTTCTAAAAGGTGCCACTAAAATTCCAGAGGAGAAAAGTCAGTGAAAAGCAGTTTATTGAGTGTCCGTTATGTCAAACTTGTCAGATCTTACTCCAGTGCAGTAAGAAAGAAGTTTACAGTTGGACATTTCAGCAACATACATAAGGTTTATGGAGGAAGAAAGACTGCCAAAAAATGAAGCAACATTTGGACTTAAATGTCTAATATATGTTCAGTTGCTGTCCCAAGTAGATCTTCTCATAGCCAACAGCTTTCTGGGAGGATTCTGTTGAGGTTGGCCATACAGTGGAAACAGAATTTAACAGTGCTACCTTCTCTTTTTTTGTTGGTTGGTTGCTTTCTTTTGTTCTTGGGGGTTTTTTTTTGGTTGGTATTTTTTGTTTTGTTTTGTGGTTTGTTTGTTTGGTTTTTGTTTTTGTTTTTTTAGAAAAATTGATCTGTAGACAAAAATGCTAAATTTCAGTTACACTGTTAAGAGTGATTTTCCTGCTTTGCTAAAGCTAGTTTTCTATTTGAATTTGAATCTTTGAACAGTTTTCCACTTTTCACATTGCAATAGTGACAGTTCTTATTCTTTTTGAAGTCAGAATAACAAAAAGTAGATTTAATCTGTACTTTTAAAGTAGGATATAATACTTTGCTAGTCCATAGTACAGTTTGTCAGGGAAAATAAATTGAGCCACACTTGAATGTTGTGGGTTTTTTTGCTTTGGTGGGTGTTCTTTTTGCTACTTTCCTGAGCTCAAGATTAAATGTGAATATCTTACAGATATTATTGTTGTATGTGTCATCCGAGACAAATTCTTATTTTGGATGAATTTTTATTACAATTGCTTTAAATATTCCAAACCCTCTCTAACTTTAAAAATACAAAAATTTCCATATTAAGTTTTTATTTCCAAAATCTCCACTTGGCTAGATATTTTTTTTGGAATGTGTTCATAAAGATTCTGTATCATTTTAGCAAACAGTTATGTACTTCCACGTTTGCATCAGATTTAGCTTTTTTCCCTTCTATGCATAGTTAATAATTTAATTTAGATATTGGAAAGAGTAAGGCTTTTCTAAAATAGAGTATTCTAAATCTAATAATACTGTTCTGGATTCAGAATGTGGTCATGAGGAGATTGTACTGTAAAAGATGTGGTCACCTGAATACTGTGGATTGCGGTACAAATGCACCACAACTTTTTTTTTTTTTAATATCCCAAAGTCTTTTCCAAAGCTTAACAAAAAGAGTGTTAAATAATGATTTCATATCCTTAAGTTGGAGAATTAAATAATTATTCTGTTACGGTTTATCACTTAAAAATTTTTGCTAAATAACACAATACTGTTCAGTAAAAGCAAGTTCTCTTAACTCTGAAACCGCTGACAGTGTCTGCGTTATATCGCTTCTGCAATTACATACAATATCTGTAATAGCAGACAATATCTGCATCATACTGCTTCTGCCTTCAACTACAGTTTGTGCAGCACACTGCCATCAAAATGATTTTTAGATCTTGAAAGACTAGTGTTTTTTAGCTGATTACTTGCCAAAACATGAAATTCTGGGTCCTTTTTCTTCAACTTTTTTTTTATTAATTCATTATTGGGGGTTACAATTTCAACCCTTAAAAATTTCAGTGTTATCGTGTGTGTTTCCTAGAAGCTTTTAGTCCAGGCAGCAGTTTTCTATCAATTTCTTTCCATGGAAAAAGTGAGTGAGTCCGTGCAAATTGAATTGTATGAGGAAACAACATTAAAAAAATAATATATATGTATCTACAAAACCTCAAATCCCTAGATTTGATTTGTTAAATCCCTAGATGGATTTGTCAAAGAGGCTGAGTTATTCTTGAACAGCTACTACAGGCTGGGATAATAGAGGAGACTTGACATGAGGGATAGGAGACAAGCTAGAGAATTAAGCTTGAAATAATCCTAAGGGAAGCTAACTTAAGAGTACAAGCGTATAGGAAGTAAAAACAAGACAGCAAATAGCTGAAATGAATTGGGAGAGACAAAAAAGTGAGAACAGGTGAGAAAGCTGAAGAATAGGGGAGGAGTGATCCTTGTATTGTTTGCCATCATAAAAAGACTACAAAAGATAAGACAGTAGCAGCAGCAAAGTCTAAAGGCAAAAATAGGGTTTCAGTAAGGTCAGAGAAGCAGGATTTTTTTATGTAGCTGTATGAGTGTTCTGTGATGGAAACTACAAGGCAAAAATTACTTGCATCAGCTGCAGGAGAAAGTTCTGAAAATGCATCTTACCACGCTGAGTGGTAACAGTGGTACGCAGGAGCATGCCACACAAATGTACACCCGACATGGCTTTTGGCTGCTCGACAAAAGCCAGAACTATACTTTTCTTGAAAAATGTTACTTTACTGCCATTAAATCCTCTCCGCAATAAGTGAAATGATTTAGCTAGAGATTGTGTCACATTGTTATATGTTACCTTGTTGGCTGTTAATCACACCTTAATATTCCAGATTTCTCCGTAATAGTTAATAAAAAAAGTATCTCCTGTGATTTGTCAGGTACTTTTTTTATAACACCTATTCCTGATGCTCTTATCTTGCTGCTGCTACTTGCTCTTTCGGTGGGAAAGGACGAGTCAGAGATTTATTGAGGACCCAGCTGTGAATCTTTGAGCACTAGACTGCCATGTGCATTTCTCTGCCATTGACATGGTGTGGTTGCTGCACAGCTCCCTTTGAAGAAGGGCTTTGTCTCCCTCTGTGGAATTTTTACTTTGACATTAGGTAATGTTTTGTTTGGTTTTGTATTTTTTGTTGTTTTTTTGTTTTTTTTTGTTTTTTTTTTTTTTTCTCCTCAGTGTCTGAAAATTTCTCTGAGAGTTTTGCATTGTTTTTTCAGAACATTTGCTACTGATGTTCAAGTTAGGAGTATGATCATGATGACGATATTCTACTTCTAAACATCTGGTGCAGAGCATGCGTGGAAGAGTGGAAGGCTGAGTTTATGCTAATGTCAAGACTTTTTCACTCTTGGCGTCCTCGCTTTCTGCTGCATTTTACATTATTTTTCTTCTAGATCTGTATAAAATATGAAATAGAGAGAAGTCTTCAGTCATATAGTACAGGATGCGAAGGTAAGATAAGTATCAAGCTATACCTTCAGAGAACAAACTCCATCACCAAGAAATGTAGTTCATTGCTGTACTATAGTGGTACAGTGATAATGGTAATGATCAAATGTTAAGGCAAATGGAGTTAAGTCTGCAGAACTGGCTGGTTTCAAGTGGTCTTTGCAAGATCTGGAAGATGTGGGGAGGAAAGAAAAATCTTCTCTAGTGTCCCCTTTTTTTATTGTTTAACAGACTCACGCAGAATGGCAAAATGTACATAAAACACAAAACCCCATGTGACAGACCACCTGGTTCAAAAGAATAAAATTCAAAACAGTTTAATGGCTCAGGTAGAAAAAGCAATTATAGTGTTTTCTTACATTTAAATGGGATTTCCTGTGTATGGGTTTGTTCTCGCTGCCTCTTACCCTGTCTGTCTCTGGATACTATTGACAGGAGTCTGGGTCCATATCTTTTACACCCTTCTTTCAGCTGTTTTTAGACATTGATAAGAATGTCCCCTGTACCTTCTCTTCTTCTGGCTAAACTGCCCTGGATCTTTTAGCCTTTCCTCATATGTGAGGTCCTCCAGTCCCTTAATCATCCTTGAGGTGCTCTGTTGGACCATGTCTCTCTTGTACTGAGTAGCCCAGAATAGGACAAAGGTGTGGCCTCAGAAATGATGAGCAGAGGGGAAGGATCACATCCTTGGGCTTACTGGCATCACTCTTGCTAATGCAGCCCAGGAGGCTGTTGGCCTCTTCTGCAGCAAGGACAAGTTGCTGTCTCCTGGTCAAGTTGGTGTCTGCTAGAACTGGTAAGTCTCATTTTGCAAAGCTGCTTTCCAGCTGTTTCACCTCCACCTTGTACTGGTGCATGGGATAATTCCAGGCGCAGGACTTGGCATTTCCTTTGCTGATCTGAGATTCATGTTGATGCATTTCTCCAGGCTGTTGAGGTCCCTCTGGATGGCAGCACAACCCTCTGGTGTATTAGTCACCCCACCCACAAGCTTGTCTGTCATTTGCAAGCTTGCTGAGAGAGCTCTCTATCCCATCACCTAGGTGAAGATGTTAAATAGTGTCAGACCCAATATTTGAGTCCTAATTATTTGCCTTACCCTTGAGTTGAATGCTACCATGGATTCCAACGTTAAGTAGGAGGAATATGGAGAACGTATTGCAAATATTGTCAGGATAAGTGAGTAGACTTTTTTTTTTTTCCTTGTTTAGAATTTCTGTGTGGTTAGTGGTGTTTGGAAGATTCGTATGACAAGTAGACCAGTAGGAGTCTGCATGCAAATGTCAAATAAGAGTGTACAGAAATGTTTCAGTTGGGGTAGAGTTGATTTTCTTACTATCAACTGGTGTAGTGTGATGTTTTGGATTTGAGGTGAAAATAGTGTTGTTAAAATACTGATATTCTTGGTTGTTGCTAAGAAGTTAAGGCCTTCTCTGCTCCTCATACTGCCCAGCCAGCAGGTTGGCTGGGAATGCACAAAAAAATTAGGAGGGGACACAGCCAGGAAAGCTGACCCCAAATGACCAAAGGTATATTCCTTGCCTTATGAAGCTGAGGATGAAGGAAAGGTGGGGGGATGTTTGGAGTTACGGTGTTTTGCCTTCCTAGGTAACATTTACGTGTGATGGAGCCCTGCTTTCCTGGAGATGGCTGAACACCTGCCTGCTGATGGGAAGCAGTGAATTAAATCCTTGTTTTGCTTTCCTAGCAATGCATAATTTTTGCTCTACCTTTTAAACCGTCTTTATCTCAACCCACAAGTTTTTTTCACTTCTGTTCTTCTGATTCACTCTTCCGTCCCGTTGGGGGTGCAAGAGGGGGGATTGGGTGAACAACTGCATGGTTCTAGCTGCTGACTGGGGTTACACCATAGCAGCGGCTGAGTTTGAGACTCCTTGAGAAACACAAAAGGGAAAGGAGGAAAATTAAAGGAAAAAGTAATGCTCTTCTTGGCCAACATCTTGAAGATTAAATTCCAAGATAGCTCTACACCACTGTGTGCACCATAAAGAGGATGTTATTTACGTGTAGGGTGAAAGTGGACTGCTCCTGAAAGTCTGCAGACCAAATAAAGCATTACTGCCTCTAACACATGCCATTTAAGACTCTCATACTAATATATAAGGATGGATGCCAAAAGGGAATGGTGTAAGTTTTAACAAGGACTGTAACACTGAGTGACCGCAGCTGTTTTTCCTGCTCACAGAAGTGAGGGTCAACCCAGTCTGACTCCGCATTTTGGATACCTCTGCTCTCCTCCAGCATATTTATTTTTGCTTAAAATGAGATCAATGTTGTTGAATTTATTCATTTGACACTGGAACTCTGTCTTCATGTTCAGCGAGGCTAAATGTTATCCTAGTGCAGAATTCTGAAGAAAAAATTTTGTATTTAATATATTGAATATAATTTATATTAATCTCTAGTCATGATTGTATTTACCAGCTGGATGCCTGTTCTAGTTTGGCATAAGAGACTTCGTATTCAAGGTCTTGTTATTTTTCTCCTTATAATATCTTGATGACTTTAGGCTGGAATTCTCTTTCGCAGGAAGGAAGCCAGCATTTCTTGTCTAGAGCTTTATTTAAAAGATGTATTATGTCTTTTAGGGCAAGATGGGTTGCAGGCAGTGTTTAAACTGCCACTTGCCAAGTCACATTTTGCTAATCATTTATACATGTAGGTCAGATAATAAAATTGCTACTGGAAGTTCTTACAGCCAGCAAAGAAAATCAAATACAATTATCTCACTGACACCAATAAATATGGGCTCCTTTACCTGAGCTTTTAAAGGATACTGACTATAAACCCACATTCATAGCAGTCTAGAAGATAATTGCATTTTGATTAAGTCAAATGTCTGTTTTATGCTTTACAAACTAGTAGTAAAGCTTTGTTTGATCATCATCCTGAAAATTCCTCATCAGATCATTTCTGAGGTAGTGGAGAACTATAATGCAGAGAGGAATTATGAGGAGTTGAGAGGAAAAATAGCATTGGAATGGATGAAACATTAAAATTATTTATACTGTACAGACGTCTTTGAAATTTAAGTGTGGTACTGGAATCTTGATCGGGTGCCTGGAAGGTCTAGACATCTGTACCTGCAATTTCAGCTTAAATCTGTGTACATTATTGACAGAACCCTTAAAGTAGAACAAAATTAATTCCTAGCTCTTGTAATGCAATTTGTTTCACTTCTAATGCATTGTTATAAGTTCTTCCTAATGCTTACAAATATTTTGATCACTTCTTCTACTAATAAGTTATTGTTTTGTTTTAACTTTGTTACTTCCTTTTCTCCTTTTGAAGGTTGGTAATATTTATCTTTTTCAGCCTTTTGAAAGTTCGTCTTGAATTTTCAAAAGGACTTGCTAGCAGCGTTAGTATTATCTCAGCCAGTTCTCCAAATCCTTTACAGTGGTGTCTCTTAACCCTTTAATGTGTGCTTCATGTCCCATTAGGTGCAGTTCCTTTCCTCCTTTGTCTTCTACAAAGACTTCTGCCACTGTCTCCTTGCCACCCTCTTCTTGTCCTTCCTCTTCCATGGCCACCGCCTGCCCCAAAGCCATTGCAATCTCTTTGACCCCATTTTCAGAGGCCCTGCTGACAGCTGAAGAAGTGATATGAAGATACTCATCCTTACTAGAGAGACTTGAAGTCACTGATACATAGTTTCTGGACCATGGTGCAGACAGGGAACTGCCTTATGTGAAGCAAGTACAACTGCAGTAGGGATTGTTTGCTCGAGCTGTGTCATGTCTTATGACCTTACCATAAATTTCATGAAGCTCAGCCAATCTGAAAACCTCTGATTGATCTAAGTAGTCTTCAATGCAAAACTATTGCAAGATCTTCTACTTTTTAAGATAGTCTTACTATTTTAGTCATGTAATAAAAGCAACTTTCTTTTTTAAAAAAGGCTGAAATAAAAAAGGAACTTACCAGGTCTGGGTGTCTTGATGTCATCTATTATTAGCTTTTTAACACCCCTTTTTGCTAGTCACAAATATGCTTAGTAGTGTTTCCTAAGTTTCAGTGTAATCTAAAAGCGTCACTTGGCTTATGGTGCCAAGAATTTTAAAATAAATCACTAGTGCCGTTTCTAAACCACTTTGCTAATAAATATAGATTTCTTCATAAGGTTAAAATGATACCTATGGATTTTTAAGTGTATTCTTTTAAGGTATAACCTTTCAGATATTTTAAAATACCATATTACAGTGTAAAATAGTGGAATGAGAAAAATTATAATGTTGAACTAACATAGATGAAGTATTCTTTTTTGATTATTTTTATTCTACCCAAGTACAGCTACTTTACTTGACAAACACATTTGTTCACGAATTAAATTCACGATGGGTTTATATGTTCTGAATTAAAATGGATGCAGATTTGCTGTTCTGCAGATGCTGTTAGACCCTGTTCCTTCCACAACTTCCTTCTCCTTTGTTGACTCAGCATGTTTACATTCATTTGCAATTACCAGTGATTGAGAAACTGAGTCATAGAATCATAGA
>VXBW01008551.1:0-11924 GCA_013400375.1 Thinocorus orbignyianus | reverse complement strand
TTGAAATTGAGTTTCAAAAGTTTCATTAACAAGCTAGGAAATGGGTTTCATAATATGATTTGTGTTGCTTGCTTCCCTAGGGAAAAGGTGGGGCAAAAACTCTTATGAACACAATCATGCAATTGAGAAAGATATGCAATCACCCATATATGTTTCAACATATTGAGGTAAGTCTGTCATGTTTGATTTTGGGGGGCTTCTTTTATTCAGGTGGCTAACATAGTCAAAACCTGCTAGTGTGGGAGGGAACATCTTTGGCAACAGCATTTGTGCTGAAAAGAACACATTTGAAAAACACTCATTCCATTCCTCTGTATCAGTGAAGAAATAGAGCAGTCATCAATTTTTTATCTGCAGCCTTAAATTCACTTTTACAACATTTGTTCTTTTTGAGGCACTATCTTTAAAGAGTATAGCTTTCTGAGTTTAGGATATGCCATATCAACTTGCCACTTCTGTGCTTAAAACAAAACTATATTTTAAAATAGAGATATCAGTTTAAAATGCCATATAGTAGAACATATATGTCCTGGTTTCAGCTGGGAGAGAGTTAACTTTCTTACTAGCAGCTGGTATAGTGCTCTCTTAGGATGAGAATAATGTTGATAACACTAATGTTTTTAGCTGTTGCTAAGCAGTCAAGGACTTTTTCAGCTTCCCATAGAAGCTGAGAGGGAGCATAGACAGGACAAAGGAGTATTCCATACGTCATGCTCAATATATAAATGGGGGTTGGCCAGGGGGCAGGAATCGGCAATTGCTGCTTGGGAACAGGCTGGGCATCAGTCAGCAAGTGGTGAGCAATTGCATTGTGCATCACTTGTTTTGTATATCCTTTATCATTATTATTGTAATTATTTTCTCTTCCTTTGCTGTCCTGTTAAACTGGGTTTGTCTCAATCCACAAATTTTACTTTTTTTCCCCTGATTGTCTCTCCATCCCTCTGGCAGGAGTGGGGGGGGTGGGGGAGTGAGCAAGTGGCTGTGTGGTGTTTGGCTGCCTGCTGGATTAAACTACGACAATATAGTAGAACCTTGTTATCTAGCAGACTGCTAATCCTTTAGAATATCTATCAAAAATTGCCACCGCCACCCCCCCCATACCCCTCCTTTTTTCAACAAAGATTTGTTTACTGTGTAGCATTTCTCATTACTGAGCTAAAGCTAACTACATGTAGCTACAATATACAAAGAAATCAGCAAGTATCTCCTGTGGTGTATTATTGTGGTTTTTATTGTTTGCTCACTTCCTCACTCATGAAAATCAATATTTTGCAAATGGGTCTCCCAGTAATCAATGCAAATTAATAAGGTTCTCCTGTATTTGTAATCTGGTAAAAAGCATACAGAGGGAAATTAATCCTATAAGCCATGCATTTTAAATAAAGCAGTAGCAGGAAAACATTAGAGTACTTGTGCCACAAGGCAAATTATAAGGGTATGAGTGTAATGGGACTCAAACCCCATTCATATAATTTCTTGATATAGGGATGCATAATTTTGGCCACTGTATAGACTGTGTCTAATATTCTGTTTATTGCTTATAATTCTGCAGGAATCCTTTGCTGAACATTTAGGCTACTCAAATGGTGTCATCAATGGGTAAATCTTTATCTTCTTCATATATGCTCCAATGAAACTATTGTATCATAACTTCTTTCCAAAAGCTTTATGTTCTCAAAAACTAAGCGGTTTCTAAAATAAACCTAATTAGCTATAGAAATAACATGCTTTAGAAGGAACCTAACCAGCTTAAAACTCTTCCCATAGTCCCCCAGCCTAAGGGAATGATTCTTACTTCAAGGGATGTTTCCTCTCCAAAATGGCAGTTTAAAGTTGCTTTTATAGCTGGATGGTAATTAGAATCTTCTGGACTTCAGTCTTGTCCTTGACTGATGGTGAAGCCCTGCTGAATGATTAATGTCAAAGCAAGAAAGTTTTTATCTGATTTAAAGTAGTCTTGTGCTTTGAAGAGAAGCATTTGGCTAAAGCAGAAAATGGTTAGGAGAATTTTGATGATGGATTTCCATTATTTTCATTAACATCATACCAAAATATAGGATCCTTTCTTTCACAAAACATCCAGTCCTTGGACAATGACCGAACATGGTAGAAATGATTGCTGGTTCTTCAGAAAGCTTTTATTCCTGTTGCAACAAGTCTTTTTTCTTTCCCATCCCGTAAGGAAGAATTATGGTGGTCACATGCAGGATTCTTGTTTATTTCTTGATAACTGTACACTAGTCCTTGCTAAATTAGGGACTAGATTGACACCTTTGCCCAACTGCAATGACATGAGACAGTATGTCACATGGAGAAGACAAGGGGCAGCGGGTACAAGTTGCACTGGGAGAGGTTTCATCTCAACATAAGAAAGAAATTGTTTATAGTAAGAACAATCATTCACAGGAACAACCTCTCCAGGGACGTGGTAGAGTCCCCATCGCTGGAGGTTTTTGAGATGTGATTGGACAGGACACTGGCTAATCTAATTTAGGCTTCCTTTCCCATGAAAGGTTGGACCAGATGACCTTTTGAGATCCCTTCCAACCTGGGCTGTTCTATGATTCTATGAGTATCAAAACTTCCTTATGGAGGTCTCTGATGTTTTCATATCCGTGTTTTATTATTATTTGTTACAGTACCATTTCTCAATTTTAATTTATCTCCTCTTTCTTTTTATTTCCTTTCAAATAAGGGAAATATTATCAAACTTCCTCTAATGTAAAGCATTTGAATTCCTCTGTTATTATGGCTCATTCAAGTATTAGGCTAGGAATGATTTTATGGGGGGTATGTTTACTTATTACACTTGCAATTAGATTATTGGCATCTGTCCACTCAAATTTTTTTGTCAGCAATTTAAATGAACCTTGTCGTAACAAAATTTTAAGTTTACTTCTAATATTTTGCTTTTCAAAACCTTTCTGTGAAACCTTTAACACAATTCTTATAATCCAGCAAGACATTATATTTACATAAAATGCTTAAACTGACACTTCAGTGATACTTGTACCCAGTTCTTAATTGTTTAAAGGCTATGACAGTAATTTCCATAAAGAACTATTAGACTTGAAAGATCTCTTGGCAGCAATTCCCGTTTCATTTGCTTACAGGTTCTCTTGACACGTACATTTTTGATAAAGACCATGTTAAAAAAGGTTAGAATCACAAAAGCATTTAGGCTGGAAGAGAACTCTGGAGGTCAGCTGGTCTAACCCCTACACAAAGCAGGTCAGGTTGCTCAAGGAGTTGCTCAGTCAAGTCTTGAACACCTCCAGGGATGCAAATTATGCAGCCTCACTGGGCAACCAGTTCTAGTATTTGACCACCCTCATGGTAAAAAATATTTTTTCTAATATCTTATCAGAATTTCCCATGTACCAACTTGTATCCATTGCCTTGTCCTATTACTGTGCAGCTCTGAGAGGAATCTTCACTGTATCTTCCCATTAGGCAGCTGTAGACAAGCAGTAAGGCTTCTCTAGGCCTTCTCTTATCAAGACTGAACAAATACAGTGCTCTCAACCTTTACTTCTATGTCATGTGCTCCAGTCCCCTGAGCATCTTGGTGGCCCACCTCTGGACTTGCTCCTGTATGTCACTGTCAATGTGCAGCAATGATGATGAAAAAAGAGGTGGAAAGGATCTTCTCCAACACCCTGCAGAAGCAAGAACCTGCACAGAAAGACCAACCAGAGTCTGTACTCATTGGGGTGGCAAATGGAGACTTCCATGATGGCAAAGGCTAGAAGCTTGTTACTTTTGGCAACAGGAAGAAGGCTCCTGCTCCACCTGCAGATCTACAACTACAGAATAGGTGCGGTGCCCTGGTAGAAGATAAGGGACTGGAAGCTCTGTCTGAGGAAACGTTGGAACCAGCTCAGACAGAAACATGCAGCAGCATCAGGAGGAAGTGGCAACTGGTAGCAGTGGATGACTCCCTCCTGCGGGGGACAGAAGCTCCCATCTACTCTCTAAGGAGGTTTGCTGCTTGCCGGGGGCTCAGATCTGGAACTGGGAGGCTGTTGATGCTTATCTGGCCCTCAGAGTACTACCTTCTCCTGCTCTTCCACATGTGCATCAACGAGACTGCCAAGGGAAAACTTTGAGATCAAGAATGGCTACATGAATCTGGGAATGAGGGTCAAAGGTATGGGGGCCCAGGTGGTTTTCTACTTTGACCCTACTGATGAAGGGAAAGGGCTTGAGGAGGAGTGGATGGATCCTGGGGATCAACAACTGGCAGCACAGCTGGCATTGCTGATAAGGTTTTAATGACCATAGGACCCTCTGAGGATAAAGGACTGATAGGGAAAGACAGGATCCACCTGACCAAGTGGGGCAAAAACATGGCAGCCAACAGGCTGGCCAATCTGGTGAGGAGAGCTTTAAACTAGGAATGACAGGGGATGGCGAGGACAACCCACAGTCAAGTGAGAAAGTGGCAGACTGGCTTGGTAAGCAGAGGGTGCAAGGTGATGTGGACAGGAGAGACCTCAAAATGAACAAAACAGGACACAAAGGAGCCCACCCCAAGCATATGCACAAAAATAAGGAAGTGCCAGGAAGACAGTATTGTGGGGGAAGCTCTCACCCTTTTTCTGGGAAATCAGCATGACTGCGTGCCTCTCTGAAGTGCCTGTACACTAATGCATACAGCATGGGGATCAAACAGGAAGAATTAGAGGTCTGTGTGCAGTTGCAGGGCTATGATCTCATTGGGATCACAGAGAGGTGCTGGGATAGCTCACACGACCAGAGTGTTGCTATGGGTGGATACAAGCTCTTTAAGGACAAACTGGGAAGGCAAAGAGGGGAAACTGTCCTTTATATGAGACAGCAGCTGGAATGCATGGAACTCTGCCTAAGGATTGATGATGTGCCAGGCAGGAGCTTATGGGTTAGGAGTAGAGGGCAGACCAATATGGGTGGCATTGTGGAGAGCATCTGCTATAGACCACCTGATCAGGAAGAAGTAGATGAGGCCTTCTTCATACAGCTGGAAGAAGCTTCATATTTGCAGGCTCTGGTTCTCATAAGGAACTTTAACCACCCCGATATCTGCTGGAAGGACAAGAGAGTAGGGCATAAGCAATCCAGGAGGTTTAGGGAGCATTTTGGTGATTGCTTCCTGATGCAAGTGATCAAGGGGCCAATGAGGGGAGGCACTCTGCTGAACCTGAATACCTCCAAAGAAAGAAGGACTGGTTGGGGCAGTCTTGACTGTAGTGACCATGAGATGGTAGAGTTCAGGATCCTGAGAGGAGGGAACAAGTCAACTAGCAGGATCATAACCCTAGACTTCAGGAAAGCAGACTTCGGCTTTTTCAGGGATCTGCTTGGAAGAATCCCATAAGAGACAGTCCTAGAAAGCAGAGGGGGTCCAGGAGAGCTGGCTGATATTCAGGGATCACCTTCTCCCAGCTCAAGAATGGTGTATCCCAACATGCAGCAAGTCAAGCACAGGTGGCAGGAAGTATGGATGCACAAGGAGCTCCTGAGTAAATTCAAACATAAAATGGAAGCATACAGGAGGTGGAAGCAGGGAAAGATGACACAGGAGGAATACAGAGACACCGTCTGAGCATACAGGGATGCAGTTAGGAAAGCCAAAGTCCGTCTAGATTTGTATCTGGAGAAGGATAGGAGAGGCAACAAGAAAGGCTTCTGCAGGTGTATCAACAGGAAAAGGCTGTTGTCCAGCTGAAGGCCAGTCACTAGTGGCGTCCCCCAGGGGTCAGTACTGGGGACCACACCGTTTAACCTCTTCTTTTCTGACCTGGATCTTGGAACAGAGTGTACACTCAGCAAGTCTGCAGATGACAGAGAATTGGGAGGAGTGGCTGATACACCAGGTGGTTGTGCTGACATTCAGAAGGACCTCAACAAAGGGAAATGCCACGTCCTGCACCTGTTATGGAATAAACCTATGCACCGGTACAGACTGAGGGCTGACCAGCTGGAAAGGAGCTCTGCAGAAAAGGACCTGAGGGTCCTGGTGAACAAGAATCTGACCGTGAGCCCCAAATGCACCCTCATGGCAGAGGAGGACAACAGCATCATGGGCTGCATTAGGAAGAGCATTACCAACAGGTCAAGGTGGGAGATACTTCCACTCTACTTAGCACTGCTGAGGCCGCATCTCAAGTACTATATCCAGATCTGCGTTCTCCAGTACAAGACAGACATGCGGGAGGGCGGACTAGATGACCTTTGGAGGTCCCTTCCGCCTGGATGATTCTATGATTCTATGATACTGGAGTGAGTCCAGCAAAGGACCACAAAGATGACTAAGGGTTTGGAGTGTTGTGGAATAACCAGAATTACTATTTAGATCAGGTCAGAACAGCAGCAGTTTATTACTATAGCTATAGGAGAGAACACAAAGCAGCAGTGAGAGACTCTGCTGTTATGAACTCTGTACAAATGGGGCAGTTACAGAGTTTATATACTTTTTAGGTTATACAACCAGGTTCTTCACCAAAACTGTCAGATAAGCAGGATATGGTAAATAACAACAGTGATTGGAATTCTTCAGATAAGGAGGCTCTAGACAGTACATCCTTTTACAAATAATTCACTCTTTAGTTAATGAAGTCTTACTGACTGATGAGACCATTACCTGCAAATGTTTCTTAACTGGTGAGGCCCGAGAAGGCCTATGAGGCTTCCACAAGAGCATCTGTCATATGAGGAGAGGCTTAGAGCTGGGGCTGTTTAGATTGGAGAAGAGATGGCTATGAGGGGGATCTTATCAAAATACCTCATAGGAGGAGTAAAGAAGATGGAGCCAGACTGTTCTTAGTGACACTCAGTGGAAGGACATCTACTAAAGATCAGTCATTAGAGTCTGCACATGGCAATGATCTCATTTAGAAGTTACAGAAGATATTTCAGGGTTAGCAGGACATTTTGATATTTTTTTTCTCATTCTGTATGAGAAGGAAGTGTGTTTTTCCTATCCTAAAATCCAAGTGCATATATCACCCTAAATTATTTATAACACTTGACTCCATCGTTCTATGTCTTCAAGCTCAAGACTGTTTACAGATTTCCATCTGTTGGATTCATACTTTCACATTAGGAATCTCCCCTCATAGAAGAGGATATGTCAGATTCTCAATGAAACTTAGGTGGTATCAGGAATGCTGATACCCAGAGACTTTCCTCACTATCAAAAAGGTCTCAGAGTGATATGGTGCAATGGAAGGGTTTTTAAGAGCATGGAAGACTATTCATGTCCAGATGATTTGCTGATCAGGGGCAAATCCCAGCAGGCAACCACAGCCGCCCTGTGATATATCTCATTCGTTCTCATTCGTTTTCATTAGCATGGACTTCAGTTTGGGAGGGACCTGAAGGAGAATCCTTTTATAGGAGGACAGAGAAGCACAGGATCCATACCTGAACCAAAAGATGATGGTATTAGAAGTGTTATGTGAAGCTTTTCTGCCCCTCTATCTGTCTCAGGAAAACAGGGAAAGATGACTATCACACTGCATGTCAATATACTGAATAATAAATCCTGTCTTCATGCAGACAAACCAATGCCTGCCTGTCTTCCCGCCTGCCTACCTCCCTGCCTTACTCCCTCCCTTCTTATTTTTTTTAAACAGCAAAGACACTATCTGAAATTTATTGCGGAGGCTCTTTAGGTATTTCAGTAGGAGGTTTCATTTCTCTCACTCTCTCCCTCTTCTACTCTTCCTTTTTAATTTATTCCAAAGTAAAGTTATGTTAACACTTTTCCCATTGCTAAGATAAAAAAATTAAATAGAGTTAAATTTTTTCTCAACACTTCTGTGCAACTGGCTAGAAATTATTTCCATCTTACTCTGAGCAAGGGATAGAGGAGATTGTGTGTATCCTCCACATGGCTCCCTTCCAGTTTAAGTGTCAGCAATGTCTTTTTTTTTTTCTTTATTAGTATACAAGATCATCCGTCTCTCAAATAGTTTGGCCTTTAGCATAGCAATTATATATGTATACATCTCAGAAGGCCTTGTATCTTGTGGACTGAGTATACAGTACCTAACGATATTTTAAGGCTACAGATTTAGAGTTAGAGAAGAGTTATGTGCAATTTGATTTTCTAAACTGTATGGTTGTCCTACTCATTTAGTCACATTTGTTATTCTCTTTCAGATTTTTGACTTAAACACCTTTGTGTACAAACCTAGTGCTCAGTCTGTTTTGCAACTCATCTTGATAGCATAGAAGACAGAATATTATTAATCAGAGCAAGCAGTGATAGTTCAAGACAGTTATAAGTGTATACAATAAAAGAATATGCCCACTCTCAAGCTTTTCCCAATCTTTCTGTATATAAACGAGTCTGGTCTGGACTCCTTTGCTTTCACATGCACAGTAGTGAGTGGAAAAGCAATCAATTCTAACATACACTTGATGAATATAAGTGGCTCCAGTAGATGCTGATTGAAAGCAGATCCTGTGGGAGAACATCTAAACCAATAAAATGTACTTCAGAAATAATGCTTGTTTTGAGAAATAATGAAATAAATACTGGGCTCGTAAAGGAAGATATTTGATGTGCTTGAGTCCACAGAATTCTTATATTTTGAGGGGAAGAACCCTTTCCAAACAAGTAAATACATAGATGCAAGTCATGTGGGACTTTTTTGTATTTTAATCAACATCATAAAGAGTTTTAAAGAGAGAAAAGTTTTGTTTTCCTTTGAGTAAAGCAATCTATCCGTTATCATGATATGACACAATTGTAATTAGAATGCATTGTTAAAAACTCTTCTAAAAGCAGGCTTGTCATGGCATTTATTGTGTTTTCTCCTCTTAAACAGAGCTGAACTATATCGGGCCTCAGGGAAATTTGAACTACTTGATCGTATTTTACCTAAATTACGAGCCACTAACCATCGTGTGCTTCTTTTCTGTCAAATGACATCACTCATGACCATTATGGAGGACTATTTTGCATTTCAAAATTTCCTTTACTTACGTCTTGATGGTAAGCTGAATGAAAATAAATTTGGGAGTGTTTTTCTGGTTCAACAATTTGACTACGTAGTATAAAAACTTTCTCCTCTGTACTGTATGTGTATGGACATCTGAATAAAAATATCAAACTTCTGTCTTCAACTACAGGCAGAGATGTAAAAAGATAAAACAAGCAGAGGGTCAGACCAAGCTGATCAGTAAAAACTGATTGTCGAAGTACAGTGCTTAGTTGTTACTTAGAGCTTAGTGTAGGCCTTTAACTGTGATTGAATTATCTGCTTTCTCTCCCTCCCCTATGGACACCATTGTTTTGAATGGGATCTTTTAAGAATTTTTGTTCCCTTGATGTTAACCTTGATTTTTAAGGGCAATAGTGAAATGTTAATAAATCTGTTTGTGTATACATATAGTTTTTAAAATATTTAGATTCTGTGAGTGCTCATAAGGCCTTAATGAAAACTGATGCTCCATTTTGCCTACTGAAACTTGTCAGTCTTAAAATGTTATCAAATAGATAGCTGTGTCTTTTCAAAATCCCCTTTTGAAACGTCAATCCTACCTAAAATCGAAGTTTGGGAGCCTTCCTCCCAAGTGCTAAAGACAATTGGTTAGGGTTCGCATTTATATTATAGAAAATATAGCTAAGATGGCAAAGAACAAATGAACTAAAATTTCCCTTCCACATGTGCCTTAAACAACTAAGATGGCATTTAAATTATTTTGCTAGAAGATCTTTGTCATGGGGTTTCTTTTTATTTCTTTTTGATTTCTTCTCAGGTACAACAAAATCGGAGGATCGAGCTGCCCTGCTGAAGAAGTTTAATGAACCTGGCTCACAGTACTTCATCTTCTTGCTGAGTACAAGGGCAGGAGGGCTGGGCTTGAACCTTCAGGCTGCTGACACTGTTATAATCTTTGATAGTGATTGGAATCCTCATCAGGTTATTTTTACTTATTTATCTTCATGCAATACGGAAATAATTTTTGTGCCTTTTTAGACTTTGTCTTTTAATTTAGGAAGATTGACAGTGAAATTGAAGGATATCATAAAATGCTGCTTTGAGAAGAATTGGTAAGGGAAACAGCTACAATCAAGTAGTGTTTTGTTTTAAATCAGTAAAGTGATACTGTGCATATATATTTTTTCGGAGTGTCAGGGAATCCTCAGTTAGTGTCTTACAGTCTGCATTTTCTGTTTCATTGGTATAACTTTGTTCACCCTTTAATCTTGAGGCACTAATAAATGGCTCTACATTCAAAGTTAAAAGCTCATGCAGCAGACAAAATAAGTTCTAAGATTACTAACGCATTTAAGATTCTCAGGAATACTGATTTGCTTTAAATACACAGTTTTATAGCTAGATTTTATTATCCAGCTATATTGTTGCCTCTGTTCTTCTACCTGGACTAGAGTCTATACTGGGTCTGGCTGGGATGGAGCTAATTTTCTTCCTAGCAGCCCATACGGTACTGTATCTTGGATTTGTGACCAAACCAGTGTTGATAATGTATGCACCAGTGTTTTGGCTGTTGCCAAACAGCGCTTGCATAGCTACAAGGCTTTTGATTTTTCCTGCTCTGCCCCACAAACGAGTAGACTGGGAGTGGGCAAGAAGCTGGGAGGGGACACAGCCAGGACATCTGACCCAGGCTGACCAAAAGGATATTCTATACCATATGATGTCGTGCTGAGCAATAAAAGGAGAAGGAAGCAGGGATGTTTGTGGTCATGGCATTTGTCTTCACAAGCAACTGTTGTGCATGCTGAGGTCCTGCTTTCCAGGAAGGGGCTGGACATCTGCCTTCCAAAAGGAAATAGTAAATAAATTCCTTTTCTGCTTTACTTGCACACACAGATAAGATATTGCTTCACCTATTAAACTGTCTTTATTTTGATCAACCATTCTTCTCACTTTCTTTCTGTTTCCTCCCCATCTTACAGGAGAGGGGAGTGAGCGAGTGGCTGTGTGGGTGCTTGGCCGTTGCCCGAGGTCATCCCACCACAGTCCTTTTTGGTGCCCCACATTTGGTACCCCAGCCAGCAGCTAAGCACTCACACAGTCACTTGCTTCCTAGCCCCTTAGCGGAATGGGGGAGAGAATCAGAGGGTGAAAAGTCCTGGGTTGACAAAGGCAGTTTGATAAGTGAAGGACAGGTATAAAAGAGACATTGGAAGAAACAAGTATGCTCAAGACATCAATAGATGGCTCCAGGACTGGTGCCTCTGCCAGAAGTTTGTTTTTTATAACCATGGAAGAGTCTTTGAAGCATAAGGTATGCTGGGCCCTGACGGGATCCGCCTGACTCGATAGGGAAATGCATCTTTGCTGGTAAGCTGGCAGGACTGATTGAGAGGGCTTTAGACTAGAATCAATGGGGGAAGGGGATACCATCAAGAAAGCTGAAAGCAAGCCAAGGGCTGGCATGGCATTGCCTGAGGCATGCAGTGCTACTGGGACCGTTTACTCTGCTCCTGGGAGCATGGAGGGTTTAGGAACACATCTCTGAAATGCCTGTACACCAATGCACGCAGTATGAGAAACAAACAGGATGAACTGGAAGCGTTGATCCATTCCCAGAGCCATGGTATCATTAGTATTAGTGAGATTTGGTGGAATGAGTTCCACGACTAGCGTGCTGTGATGGAGGGCTACATGCTGTTCAGGAGGGATAGGCAGGGCAGAGGAGGTGGAGGAGTTGCACTGTATGTAAAGGAGAGGTTTAATTGTACAGCCCTTACAGAGCCTGATTCAAGGTCAGCCTACTGGTATTATCTTGAGTCTGATCGACGCATTCCAGAATCATTCCAGATAGCAGTGAAAGCAAGGAGGTATTTCAACTTCTAACGAAGGGAGGAATTGCAGGACATGAAGTCAAAAAACAAGTGGTGTCTGTGAAACAAAGAAGCTGGACTCAAAAACCAGCGTGACTATCAAGCGGTATTCTTT
>VXBW01008540.1:700343-710996 GCA_013400375.1 Thinocorus orbignyianus | reverse complement strand
GAATAAATGATTCTGATGGTACCCTCAACCTGAGTCCATGTCTTCAGACACTACACTCCTCCTCTTTGCTGCCTGTGCTGCCTGCACTGGTGTAGAGGCACTTCAGTTGTGGTCTGGAATCCATCACCATTCTGGGGGGACAAGGCCTAATTCCTACCTGACCTTTCCCAGGCACTTTGTGATTGATAACCCAAGCGTCGCAGAGGACAGTCGCAGATGAGGCCCACAGTGAAAGTGACAGCCAGAACAACTGTGCCTTGTTTGGAACATCTCTGGGAAGCACACACATTGCCACCACTGCTCTGGGGCTACGGGCTTTCCTAGCCACTCCGGCCTCAAAACCAGCTTTTTTCACTTTTCCCATTCCCCGGCTCAAAAATAGGAAACCCTCACAGATGATGGTCGCAGATGAGGTCCACAGTGAAAGTGACAACAGCTGTGTTACAGGAGGTTCCAGAGATGCTGAGATGGCTGGAGCCCCTATAGACTCAGGGCCCTATAGAGCCTCCCAGACCCCTATGGACTCCTCCCAACCCTTGCAGAGATCTATAGAAACCCCCAGAGATCTATGCCCTCCCCCCAGCAGATGGCACAACGTCCCAGAAAGTCACCTATGTTCATCCGGGCGAGCTGAAAGCTTCAGCTCTGGTGGAGAAAATCTGCAAGGACCTTGGAGTGGCCAGCATCCCCAGGGATCTAGTGAGGTGAGTTGGAGGCAGGGGACCTCTCCCTGAAGGCAATAACCTCTGCTGACCATGGTGGGGAATCATTCTCCCTCCAGGAAAGGGAGCACAGGGAGCTGGAAGCCAGTGAGTACCAGACATGGGTGGCTTGTTCTGCCTCATCCTGGCATGTGTGAGCTGAGAGAGGGCGACTCTGAGACCCAAAGCCTGGGAGATGTCAGCCCTTCCCTGTGGCACACGGACAACAGGAGGAGAAGTCCTGAGCCTAGGCATGTTGGAGTGTGAAAAGAAATGCTTTGCTGTGAGTGGCCAGGCTGTGGGGGAGATTCCCTGGGGCAGAGTCTGTCCTGCTGCCAGAAAGGGACTGGGTTCCTGAGGAGAAGAAAGGCAGAGCTCTCCACACTGTGCTTTGGGTATTGTCTGCAAGTCTTTTCCCACAGACTTCAGTGAAGGCTGGAGGTTCAGAAGGACCAAAAGCCCAAAGCAGCAGGAGGATGGTTCCTTTCCAAAATGAGGTGTAGCTGTGATGAAGATGCTGGCTACCTGAGTGACTGGATGCCCACCTGAGCTGTGTTTCACCTGACTTTCCTTGTGGTCGCTGCAAGGTCTGCTCCTGTGCAGGATCCTGATTTGAAGAAGTTTGAGGATCCCATATTACTGCAAGGAGCTGCTGCGCTGCCTTCAGTCCAACAACATGATTGTGTTCTGCACTCGGAGGTGGGCTGAAAAAAAAAAGGACAGGGAGAGCCTGAACAGTAAGCACCTTTGCTGCATCTAGCAAGTTGCTATGCCCAATAGTTCCCCTATGGATCTGGGCAAAGTCAGGTCCTGCGGCAGTGCTGAACTTGGTCTGGCAGAGGTGTAGGCATCTTGCTGAGCCAAAGCAAGAGGCTAGTGAGTTCTAGTGGCTTGGAGGAGCCTACATTCTTGGAGCAGGGATTGCAGGGCTAAAACACAAAGGAAATTGTTCTGGAGCAAGTGTGTTTCTGGTGTTTCTTAGGCATTCTAATGGGCACAGAATTTACCATGGCCAAATGTTAGCTCACTTGAAAACAAACCCCAGCTTGAGATGAGGGACAGGCCAGGGAACTTGAATCCAAAACTGTAAATCCTTACAAGGTGCTGGTAGCAAAAGAAAACAATGATAATGCCATCCGAGAGTGCAATGCCAGCCAGAGTGCTGTGGCCTTGGGAAAAGCCAGGACTAAGGCGACATTTTGCATTATCACCAGCAATTTCCCTGGCTGTGGAGGTTGAGCCCCAATGTGAGAGGCAGCAATGCTGCTGCTTTCTGTCCCAGGGTATTCAGCCACCCCCTGGGAAGTCTGGAAGCCTTGGCTGGAGGACAGTTGCAAGAAAGCTAGTCTGAAGGCAGAAACGTTTGCAGCGGAAGCTGTTTTACTCTGCCTTACGAGCATGATCAGGTCCATGCACACACACTGGACCATGTCCAGTGGGATTTGTCCCATGCCAGGTGAATTTGGAAATATTTTCAAGCTGCAAGTCACTGTGCAAATTGCCTTATTGGTGCTCTCTTGCTCCAACGAGCATCTGCAGTCGAGGCTTCATCCCTCACAGTAACCTGGAGCTCCAGCACAGGGAGTGATGGCAGGGTCTGCATCATCAGGCCAGGAGTGAACCTGGAGAACACCATGCTGCCCATCCCCTTGAAAGGTGGGGGGCCAAACACCGCTCTGCGGCTGGCAGCCGTGCTGGGGCTCCTTCCTGGGCATAGGCTGGAGGGAGGCTGGGCATCCGTGTGCTGCAGAGGCACCCTCTCGATGGGGTGGGAAGGGGTTTGATGGATGGACTCCTGGAGGGACAGATGCACATCTTGGTGCACAGATTAACATCTCGTGGGACAGATGGACAACTCATGAGACACATGGACACCTAGTTGTAACGATACATGGACACTGTTTGGGACAGATGGATGCCTGGTGGGATGGATAGACATCTGATGGGACGGATGGACACCTAGAGGGATAGATGGACACCTCAGTGGACAGGTGGACTTCTCGTGGGACAGATGGACACCTGGTTGTACAGATAGATGAACACCGTTTGGGACAGATGGATGCCTGGTACTATGGATAGGCTCCTGGAAGGATAGATTGACACTTCAAGGGACAGATGCACATCTCAGTGCACAGATGGATACACATAGATACATAGATAGATGGACACCGATTGGGACAGATGGATGCCTAGTGGAATAGATGGACAACTTGTAGGACAGATGGACACCTGGTTCTACAGATAGATGGATACCTGGTGTGATGGATGGACTGCTGGAGACATGCATGGACAGCTGAAGGAACAGAGGGACATCTCATTGCAAAGATGAGCCTCTTGTGGGACAGATGCACATCTCGTGGAACAGGTGGACACCTGGTTGTACAGACTGATGAACACCAGTTGGGACAGAAGGATGACTGGTGGGATGGATAGACATCTGTTGGGATGTATGGACACCTGAAAGGACAGATGGACATCTTGTTGCAGAGACGAACATCTTGTGGGACAGATGGACACCTGTTGGGATGGAAGGACACCTGGAGGGACAGATGAACATCTTGATGCAGAGATAAACATCTTGTGGGATGGATAGACACCTGTTGGGATGGATGGACACCTGAAGGGACAGATGCACATCTTGATGCAGGGATGAACATCTTGTGGGACAGATGGACACCTGGACGAACAGATGGACACCTGGAGGCATAGATGGACACCTCAGTAGACAGATTGATTTCTTGTGGGACAGATGGATGTGGGCTCTCCTATGGGCTCCATCACTCCTGGGAAGGCTCAGACAGGGTGAAACCCCATTCCCAGCAGGCCGGGGGGCGCCCCCACTGACTGCTCGCTGCCTTTGGCTGCCCATCCAAGCTCTCCCGCCTGAGGGAGACCCCGCTCCGGACTCTCCATACCTCGGTGGCCGCCATGAGGCCTGGGTGGGCCCGGGCGGTCAGGGCTGAGGGAGCGGAGAGGCCCGGCCCAGCCGCCTCCGGGGGGAGCGGAGCGGAGAGCGCAGCACCGGGCCGACCCCGCCGCCTCCTCCTCGCTCCGCCCGGGGCGCGCTGANGGCGGGGCGGGGCGGGCACCGAGCGAGGCCGAAGGTGAGGTAAATGCGGGAGGGAGCCGGGAGGGCAGGGGAGAGCATGGGGATAGTAGGGGGAGCGGGCAGGCAGCGCCCGGGAGGCGCCGGGCGGGTCCCGGGGCTGTGAGCGGTGCCTTAGGGCGATGGCAGCCGCCGCGGGCTGCAGGGTGAGCTTTCGAGGACCGGCTCCTCATGGAGCCTCCACCGGGGGTGAAGGAGAGGTGCCACGAGCCGGGTGGGGAAGGGGCCGGGGGAGAAGGGCCGGTCCTTGGCGCGGCGCTGCCGGAAGAGTGTCCGCGGTGGAGCGGGGACAGCAGCCCCGGGAACAGGGTGACACCGGGAGCGGCCATTCTGACCTCCTGCGGGGAAGCTCTCCCCGGAGCCTTCGGTACCTCGGCTCTTAACCCCTTCGCTTGGAGGATGGTGAAGCTGGGAGGGGGGGTTCTTCTTGCTGGCGATGAAAAACTGTCGCCGGAGGAAAAGGTTGGCAAAACTGGTTAAGGAAGCTGAGAGAATATGTTTGCGATTAGGATTTTCCTCATAACGGACACAAAAAAAGGACAAAAAAAAAAAATCATCTCAGGTTGAAGTTGTCCATAAAACCCCAACCAAATGCTTAATGGCGGGTTCCACTACTGGAATCATTTAAAGCCACATTGGATGGTAAGTTTTAGGAAGCACTGGCAGCTGAGTAAAACTAAAATCAGGTGTCAGAGCACGAGGGGAGCGTTTCTGGGATAGATAACGGTGGTTTACATGAAACAGACCATAGAATCCTAGGGTGGTTAGAGTTGGAAGGGACCTTAAAGATCATTAAGTTCCAACCCCCCTGCCCTGGGCAGGGACACCTCTCACCACACCAGGTTACTCCAAGCCCCATCCAGCCTGGCCCTGAACCCCTCCAGGGATGGGGCATCTGAATTTGGGATAGCCAGATTTGAAAATGTGCTTATTTATCTACATCGTTTCTCAGTATCTAAAAGTATTTCCATGTTTTGCAAGTGTAATGTGAAGTTTTATGAGGTAAGTTTTGCAAAAGCCAGGTGGAAGGTATGCTTAAGAGTTAAGACAACCGTGGTGATGTTTTTCCTCCAAAGGAGCCAGTCTCTCCTTTGGCCAAGAGGCACAAGTGCTTCTGAACTGTGAGACGGTGCTTGTTTGTTGATGTGTCGACAAGCTCGGGTTTATCAAGGTACTGGGGAGACTTAAGATGCAGAGGAGCTTTTTCCTCATTTCTGATTTGTTTGGTGTTTTGTTTCTTTTTGTTTTTGTTTTTTAAAAGAAGGCTTTTACGTTGTTAACCTAATGTACTTTGGAAGATAACAGACTTTGTGAGATGCTTGTGTTCCCACACAGCACAGAAGCTGGCAAAATTGGAAAGTGCATCTGATGTTAAGCCAAAAGTGCTTTTTACCTAGAATCAATGCTGCTGAGTGAGGAATACCTGTTAGAAACTGATGAAATTCATATAAAATATTAATTTTCTTAAGCTAATTCCCATCTCGTTGGAGTTATATTAAGGAGATAAAGCAGAGGGTGGAGATTTCTCAGCTTGAGAGCTGCTTCCAGGCCAGAAGGAGAACAAATACCTGCAACGAAAAATTATTATTACATTATCCTTCTGTTCTAGTCCGTCCACCTAAATCCAAATAAACTGGATTTTTTTTTTGCAGGCCATCACACAGGTGATTGGGAGAGACTTGGCTTCTCTGTTTGCCTGTGGCAAAGATTAGATTCCAGCTGCCAGCTCTGCAGGCTGTTTGAGGAGCTGATGCTGTATTTCAGCTCTAATCACAATTAAAATATCCCTTCTGAGTCGGTGTCCTTTTCTCACATTTTTGGACGCTGTCTGGGGAGGCCTTGCACTTCCAAGAAAGAGAGATCAGTGGATGTCTAATCTGTCTGGTTTTACCTCTCAAGTCTTGCAAGAGAGCAATGACTTCTCTTAACTATGAAGCCATGGGGCTGTGTATTCATGCAGACATCATTACAGACTTTAACTGTTTAGATTTCTGATGTGCAGTTTTTGGGCAGAAAGAGAGCAGCTTCTTAAAGCTGCTCTACTTGAGAGAGTTCCTTTTCTTCTCTTCATGAGGTCAGCAGCTTGATGGAAGTTGTTTTTTTTTTATTGTGGTTTTGAAGACTGCTTACTGTTTTCTGATACCCCTTTTAGGTACAGAACTTAAACAGTATCTGGTCTAAAGGAGAGCACAAGCTCTGAAGAATCAGTATAATTTTTATAGACCTAGCAGTGTCCAGTAAACACAAAAGCAGCTGTATCAGTCATTCCTGCAATTGAGAATTTTTTTTGAAAGGCAGCTGATGAGGATCTTTGATTATATTCATGAGCCCAAGAGCACTCAAGAAACAAAAAGGCATTGGGAAAGTTTGATTGCTTTCTGTCTATATATATATATATACACATATATATAAAGAAAATTAATACTGCTTTTGTAAATTTTTATTCTGTATTACAACACCAGCTTCTCTAATATTCAAAGTTCTTCCCTATAGAACTTCTGGAGAAAAAATGCTTTTGGGTTCATAGATTCAGATAAATTTGTCTTTTCTGAAATGTTTGCAGCAGAGAACAACGCTTCACAGGCCAGAGAAGGAACTGAAAGCCTCTGTAGGTCATGCATGTTAGCATTCTCTGGTTCTAGGAAGCAATATATATGGGTTCAATACACAGAAAATCAAATTGCAAACCGGTTATTTCTACTTGTGAGCAGTGATTATGGTAAATGAGTCAGTACAGCCACAGGTGGCAAGGCTGCGGCCGTCTGGGCGTACTTCTGAGCTTCGCTTCATTTTCTTCAAAAGAAGTTTACAACCATGGAACTTCTCTTTCTGGTGAGCACTGCACAGGGAACTAGTATAGAAGAGTTTGGTTTGTGACCACCGCTTGTAGCAGATGAGTGATCTGACCTCTGTTCTGTAGTAGCTGAGTTGCCATGTATCTACCTTATGATGATTCGTCAAGACTTTGAAAACTGTTGTTTTAAACAAAAGATCTCTCAGGGATACTTCAGATCTTTGTTCATAGCCAATTTCTCTGCAAGAGAGTAAAATGCAGCTGTGGTGTTATCCTGTACTATTTTTTTAGGTCTAAGATGAGTAGGGGAAAATTTTACAAGCTTACTGCTCACCTCTAAGAGAAATACAGGAGAAACACTGGCACAGAGTGTGTGATTGTGATTGTGATGCTGAGGGTTCCCGCAAGTTGGTTGCGTATGTACACTCAGTAATTGCTTTGTGCCACATATATAATATATTGAGGCATAATTCTGTGTTTGGGCTTCTTTTTTCAGGTTCTTTTGCAGAGGCTGATAAGGACTTGATGACTTGAATCCAGATATTTCCAGGTACGGTGTAGCAGTGGGGCACTTGAGCTCTGCAGAGGCATTTTCTGCAGCGGTACAGTTTGCTCAGCTTGAGCTGTGTTTCTGTAAAGGGAAGAAGTAGCACCTTGGCCCACCCCAAGCCACTTGCTCTTATCTCTTGTTCCTTGCATTGAGCCTACACAAATTGCACTGAGGAGCTGACGTGGGGTAAAAACAATCCCAGGTGAAAAGAAAACAAATTGTAAGTTTTAACCCAAATCTTTTTCTCAGCCTGGTTCTCTGGGAAGCCTTACAAATCCTTGCATTGAGCGGGGGAAGGCAGTGTCAGTGAAGTGGGAGTGCTGGTCAGGAATGGGTGGAGGCCAGAGTCTAGTCTTTGATGGCAGTGTTGGTTTACACTGGCTCTAAGTTACAAGGAGCCTGGCCCAGCAGGGGAATCTTTTCACACTGGAAAGAGCAGCAGTTTCATTTTAAGGATTGTAGTGGATCTCTCCACCCATTGATATAATCTTAAAGGAAACATGCCTGTTTCTCCTCTCGCTGTGGTTGCCTTTGCTGCAGTCTTTGGCTTTGTTCAGGAGTAAAGCAAACTTACGAGACTCTAGAATCTCAAAGGACTAACATCCATAGGTCAAAACAAAGAGTCTGTCTTGATTTTCTGTACTGTGGGCTGTAGCTAACGTGTACTTGTTTGCTGAAAAGCTGAAAAGTTAGTATCTCACAGCACTACCTGCAAAATCACTTCTTTTTTTTTTTTTTAAATTTGAACTCTTTGGATGCATCCAAATGTTGCTATGACATAACAATTACATATTAAAATCAGTTTCAAAAAGGGGAGTAGAGTTCTGATCTGACTCTACTTAGGCTTTGAATTTAGAGCCTGCTGATAAGAACCAAAGGGTAATAAGATATCCAGGGTTGTGATTGCTTAGGTGGTGTTGTGGTTGCTCTGTGTTCTGTGTGGTGTTGTGATTGCTGTGTTTCATCTCCTGCTTGTGGATCTAATGTCCATTCCAGATTTCTTCCCTGCATGAGAAAACCTGTGCTTTCACCTAAAAAGAAAGGGGGTGCCAAGACACAGTTTCTCATACACAAATTTACTCTTTAGAAAACCAAAATTGTGTCATTATTTCCTACTATTGAAATTAATGATCCTAGTTCTAGTTTAATATTAGTAGAGTAATTGGACACGTCACAGTTTTAGAATTATGCCACTGTTTTCGTTGCAGTGAAACGCACCGCAGGTTATGTTGTAAAAACTCCCAGGTCACAGGGTGTCTGGACCTGCAGTAGGAAGCTCTGCCAAGACCTGGAACGCCGCAGCCTTTCCCTGCAGGGTCCAAAGCCCCAGCACACTCAGGGCAGGTTCTTATTTCGTTGTGGTGGGGACATAATTTCCAGGAGCTGAACCTCCACCAATGCCTGGTGTGAAGCTGCTGTAATGGACTGAGTTGTGCAGAGCAGTCCTCACCAGCAGTTGCATCCTTGTTATCAAAGGAGTAAGACAGAGCTACTCTGGACGTCACTCAGGACGTGACTCAGTGGCCATCCTGGTCTCAGTGACTCTCCATCTGCAGGCTGTTCACAACAGATTGCTGAAATACTTTGCACTTTGTGTCAAATCATAAAATCACAGAATGGTAAGAGTTGGAAGGGACTTTAAAGATCATCCAGTTCCAACCCCCCTGCCACAGGCAGGGACACCTCCCACCACACCAGGTTGCTCCGAGCCCCATCCAGCCTGGCCTTGAACCCCTCCAGGGATGGGGCAGCCACAGCTTCTCGGGGCAACCTGTTCCTGTGCCTCACCACCCTCACACCAAAGAAGTTCTTCCTAGGATCTCATCTAAATCTCCCCTCTTCCAATTTAAAACCATTCCCCCTTGTCCTGTCCCTCCCCTCCCTGACCAAGAGTCCCTCTCCAGCTCTCCTGGAGCTCCCTTCACATCCTGGAAGGCTGCTGGAATGTCTCCCCAGAGCCTTCTCTTCTCCAGGCTGAACAGCCCCAGCTGTCTCAGCCTGTCCTCACAGCAGAGGTGCTCCAGCCCTCTGAGCATATTCATGACCCTCCGCTGGACCTGTTCCACCAGGTCCATGTCCCTTCTCTGTTGAGGACTCCAGAGCTGGACACAGGACTCCAGGTGCGGTCTCACAAGTGCAGAGTAGTGGGGGAAGTCTTTGTTCCATGTCCTTGGCCACCCTCTTTCAAACGAAGGCTTTCATTTTATTGTGGGTCTCTTATGATTTGCACATATGGACCTTTAGTATATCTATGTTGAAGGTTTGATGTTTAATTCCAGTGGTATTCTATGACAGGTCCTTCTACAGTAATGAGAAATCAAATGTTGGCATTTTCTCAGCTTTGGAAATCCACTGAAGGCTGTTTGTTCAGGGGGTAATTTTTGTGGTGTATTCCTTTTTACTGAGGAGTACACCTTGACGTGGTTTGTCTATAATCACACAGCAATGTCAGGAATCCAGTCCATGTTCCTTACTCCTTTTTCCAATAAGCTTTAGTTTTGGTTCATTCAAGAGCAGCTTTCATTTGAAAAAAATAGGAAATATGCTCGAAGATGGCCAACTGCAGTAATTCCACTAACATCAAGATTGATTCAGCTTTTACCAAAATTGGTTTTGATAACAAAAATTCCTTTGTTTTTGGAAGTCACTTAAAATATTTTGCTTTGTGCGGTTATTGCACAGATGGCCAGAGACGCTGCTAGGGCATACGCCATCTAACCCAACAAGTGCCAGGGCTTTGAATCAAAATAGGTAAAGCAAAACACAAAAAATCTTGAAAAAGGTAAACTACAGGCTGTGTTCAGGGTTTTTGTTGTTGTTGTTGTTGTTATTTTTTTTAATAAGCGCTGTTATTTTTACCCCTGAGAAACTATCAGAGCTTTTTAGGCAACTGCTTCCTAATTGTTCATCTGTCTTTCTTCATGTGTATATGAAAGATGCCTCCTCCTGGAGGGTTTCATAGAATCATAGAATGGTCAGAGTTGGAAGGGACCTTAAAGATCATCAAGTTCCAACCCCCCTGCCCTGGGCAGGGACACCTCTTCCTAGAGCAGGTTGCTCCAAGCCCCAGCCAGCCTGGCCTTGAACCCCTCCAGGGATGGGGCAGCCATAGCTTCTCTGGGCAACCTCTTCCAGTGCCTCACCACCGTCACAGTAAAGGAGTTCTTCCCCAGATCTCATCTAAATCTCCCCTCTTTCAATATAAAACCATTACCCCTTGTCCTCTCACTAGACTTCCTGACAAAGAGTCCCTCTCCAGCTCCTCTGGAGCTCCCTTCAGATACTGGAAGGCTGCTCTCAGGTCTCCCCGGAGCCTTCTCTTCTCCAAGCTGAATAGCCCCACCTCCCTCAGTCTGTCCTCATAGGAGAGCTGCTCCAGCCCTCTGAGCATCTTGGTGGCCCTCCGCTGAACCAGTTCCAACAGTTCAATCACCTCCCTGGCCCTGCTGCTCACGCTTCTTTTGATGCAGCCCAGGATACGGTTTGCTTTCTGGGCTGCCAG
>VXBW01008540.1:640459-699989 GCA_013400375.1 Thinocorus orbignyianus | reverse complement strand
CAGCTCCTTCAGAACCCGTGGATGAATTTCATCAGGTCCCATGGACTTACGCACTTTCAGGTTGTTCAGGTGGTCTCGAATATGGTCTTCTCCTACTATGGGCAGTTCTCCATTCTCAGAGCCCCTGGTTTTACCTACTGTGACTTGGGCAGTGCAGTTGGAGCCCTTGCCAGTGAAGACTGAGGCAAAAAAGTCATTCAGTGCCTCAGCCTTATACATATCCTGGGTGGCCAGGTCTCCTGTTTTCTTCCGGAGAGGGCCCACAGCCTCCCTAGTCCTACCTTTTTCCCTGACATAGCTATAGAATTTTTTCTTACTGTCCTTGATGTCCTTGGCCAGATTCAGTTCTCTTAGGGCTTTTGCCTGCCTGATATGGTTCCTGGCCACTCAGACAGTTTCTCTATATTCCACCCAGTCCACCTGTCCTTGCTTCCACCCTCAAGGGTGGTTTGAAGGACGTTGTGTTGTAGTTTGTGTTTAACATCTTCAAAGAAAAGATCAGAGGAATTTTTCTCTTGAGAGATCATGCCCAAGTAAAAGCATGAAGGCAGAATTCCTGAAATAATAATTTCTATGCAATTTTTCTTGTAAAGTTATTTGTGGTGAATTGAAGTGAGGGGAAAGTGGCCTGTAGTATCTGTATTTTAAAAATAAACCCTGAGCTCAGCCTGTATGAATCAGGGCTGTGCTGCCAGAGCCAGAGATGCTTACATTGTGCAGGGGGATCCAAATGGCTGTGGCTGTCACTCTGCCCATGCTGGCACGTTTCCCCACCGCAGCTGCTGCGGGCATGATTGTCCTCAGGCATGGCAGAACAACTGCCTGCGGTGAAGATAAATTCATTTATGTATTCTAGAGAGATTGGCCTGATGTGGAATAAATGCGGTGTTTGCGTTATCTGTCACTGTCCCCTCACACCTGGAGTGTGACGCAGGGGACTCCTCATTTGCAGAGCAGGAAGCAGAATGTGTAGCCTTAAGGAGTGACCATGTTAAGGAGAAGACCAAGACCACCTGTGCTGAGAGATCTGTGATAGAGTGACCATAATAAGGAGAAAACCAAGGCAGCCACCTGAACTGAGCGACCTGAGATGGAGTGACCATGTTAAGAAGAAGACCAAGAAGACAACCTGTGCTGAGCAATCTGTGTTGGAGTGACCATAATAAGGAGAAGACTAAGAAGGCCACCTGAGCCGAGCGGTTTGAGATGAACACTCTGCCCTCATGCAGCAGATCGCTCATTAAGGTGGTCCCATTGTACCATCCCCTAACACCAAAATTGCTGGATAAATAATATGGTGCGGTTCCAGCTTTCAGTATCACGACTAATTATACCCTGTCCCATGGTGACTTGTTTATGCAGTAGGTAAAACTCAGTTGTAGACAGGTTCTTTTGATGTTAGATCCTATTCAAGCAAAGAACAGAGAAGGATGGCATGTGCTGAAAGAACCTGAGTTTTATGTTCTGCTTTATAAGCTATCCACTTTACAGGGCATTTAAGTTATCCATGACGATCAAGAATAATTCATATCCCTTTTTTTTTTGAATAACCATCATCATATGATAGCTTGTATTACTCCCTAAGCAGTAGTGATTGTGAAAAATGAGTCGCTATTCTGGTAATCTTGGAGAAAGAAAAATCTTTCTATTAGTTGCTATTTCTTAGTGTTTTTAATATATTTTGCTTTCGCAGTGATGTTAGGAATGTAGATGTTATTCTCAGATAAGGTTTTAATTTTTGTGTTTTGAAATGAAAAGTAATAATGAAAACACGTACTAGTTTTAGAGGTATAAGAGTGTCATTAAAAAAAAATCTTAATTTTAGACTAATTAATTTTATTTTTTTTTCCTCTAAGCTTTGAAACAGCCTGGGGAGTTGGTGGGAACAAATACCTGGGAAACTGATGGAACTGTTGATACTGAAATTCAAAGCCAGCTCATACAAAGTAATTAAAACCTGTGTGTTTCCTGCACGAAGGAGGAAAGCAAGGATTGCATGAGAAGTTAAGCTCTGCTTGTGTACTGGGTTGTAATATACGATGCCTCCCTCAACTTCATGCAGATTCATCCCAGCTGAGAGATGAGCACCTTTCTGGTCTGCGTTGGCATTCAGGATGATCCAGTTCCACTTTGATGTTTTATCTTTGCTGGATTCGTGGCAGAGAAATCATGCATATGTGTCCCTTCGTCTTCCTTATTTATCACAGCTGATTCTCTCATTCTGACCTAAGATGAGCAGTTCAGGAGTTCAGTGCTTCACTTAGCTGGATGCTCTCTCTTGCTGGTCTGATGAATTAGAAAACACATCTCTGGGGAAGGGGCCCATTTGTGGGAGAGGTACAAGGGTAACAACTCCCTGTGAGGGTTGACTGTACAAATAAGGAGCAACGGTGAAGCTCTGGGCTTCAGGAAAGTAGGAACTCTAGGTGAAAACAGAGATGAAGAGCTTTTGAGGGCTGCTACAAACTGTGGAACTAAGTGTATTGACAGAGGTAGTGGAGAAGAAGAGGGAGAGCTGTCCTGGAAGGTAACAGAAGGGCTTGCCAAGGGTGATTCTTAGAGGACAGGTTAGGAGAGGACCATCAGGCCAGAACCATACAACTATTTAGTAATATTTATGCTTTTAAAGGGCTAAAGAATCAGATAATTCATAGGATAAGCCATGCACTGTCCCATGAGCTTACATGAGGCTTTATTGATAGCTGTGTGACTTTAATGTGACTTGAGTATGGCTTAGAAACTTGAACCTATTACCTGCTTTTTTTTTCCTGGTTTTTAAATTAGAATTAAACTTTTTGAGGCCTGATGTGTGGTTGTTGAGTAACAGGGATAGTGATAACCAGTTGAAAAGTTGCTGCTTAGAGGGCTTTTTAGCAATTTTTTACTGTCTCTTAACTCAGTTTGAAGGAGGAGGTCTCACTAAGACTGCCTTGACTCTTGCTTGGTTTGCTTCTGATGAATTCAGAGAAAGGAAAGATGAGCAGTTCAGGTGGAAGTAAGCTTCCTCAATTTCTTGCTGTGGTCTTTCAGCCTGAATTCTTAGCTCACTGTGGCCTGAGGCCAATAACTTGATTTTTTTCCTCGGTTCTAGCAGGTGATGTCAGCCGGTGCTGGCTACTTTTACAGTGAGACTGGAGGAAATAGCAAGCCTTAGAAGAAAGAATGAAGGAAAAAATCCAAAGAAATTGCTTGTTTGGATTTTGTGGGTGCCTCATTCTTGCATTTTACATCTGTCCTGTCTCAAGAAACACGTAGATTTGGGCATACATGTCATTATGGACATTTTCTAGCTGCTATTTTGGATGCCTCCATTTCCTTAATTGGACACTAGTCATTTCTGATGTTCTTAGTAAGATGTAGTATGGTCACTAGGTTTTTTGTACAGTGGTGGTAGAACGTGGTGTTCTTGCGCCTTACCGAAACAATCAGCGTACCGTCTCCAGTGGGGTTTTGTTGAAATTTTTTTTTGTTTACAGAGTTAGCATTAAGTAGCAGAACACTGATTGCTCCCAAGTGCCAGGACAACGAGGTTTACGTTACCTCACCCTACCCTGGAAGTAACAGAAGAATGTTATTTCGTTTCATAGAATCATTCAGGCTGGAAAAGACCCTTGGGATCATGGAGTTCCAACCAACCATCAGCCCCACTCTACAAAGTTCTCCCCTCCACCATATCCATATTTAATAATACAGCCATTGGGTGGATGTGAGACAGAGCCTGCAAGGTCTTCATCTTTTGTTTTTAGTGCTTTTTACACTGGTCACCTAGCAGAATACTTTATTTTTGAGACTAGTTCAAGAATGGGTGCTGCAGTTCAACCCAGGTTTCTTCAGCCTTCATAGGGAAGCATCTCCAGGTTCCTGGAGGAGGACTATGGCAGAAACAGACAGGGTGTTTCAAAATAAGCATGTAAGTTCTTGGGTTTTTCTTAAATTTCAGCAGGGTTGGTTTTGGCTTTGTTATAGTTTGAGAAAACCCATAACAATTTATTGTCGTTGAGACAATTATTCTATCATCTGATAGTCCCTCCCCTCCCAGGAAGGGGGAATCCGGGAACGCAAAGAAACACGAGGGGTGAAATGCAAATAGATTTAATAGAATAAAGCTAAATATTTAACAATAATACTAAAGAACCGGTATTAATCCCAGCACTGATATAGGATATACGAGAATTATACTCAGCCAGTTCTCTCAGCAGAAGCTGTGCACTCCCCGCAGGGACAACAAATGTGGGACCCCATGAGTGCAAGGGCTTCAGGAGGAAAGGAAGGGCTCAGGGGTCTGGCACCAGGGCAAGGAGTTGTCTGGGCCTGCTGCCATCAAGGGAGAGCCCACTACACAGCAAACTTTTCTAATTTATATTGAATGTGACGTTCATGGTATGAAATAATCCTGTTGGGCAGCTTAGGTCAAATGCCCAGGCCTTGCTCCTCCTTGTCCCTGCACCTGGCAAGGCTTGAAAACACAGAGACCTTGAATCTCACAGAGCCTGGCTGGCCATAAAGTAAATATTTTAATGAATTCAGGCATTAGAGTCTTCTAGAAGTGCAGTTTTCCCCAGCATTAGAAGAAAAATCAGTCTTGTGTCTCTCAACATAGGACAGGCTTTTTCAGGAGTATTCTTGGCAGGATCTCATGGGAGACTGTCTTGGCAGGCAAAGGGGCTCAGGCAGCTGGTTGATTTTCCGGAGCAAACTCTTCCAAGCCCAAGTGTAGCCCATCCCAACATGCAAGAAAGCAAACCAAAGTGGTAGGAAGCCAGCAGGGATGAACATGTAACTGTTGGTCGAGCTCAGACACAGCAGGGAAGATGGAAATGGGAATGGATGGCCAGAAGGAGTGTAGAAGTGTTGTCTGAGCATACCAGAATGGAATTGGGAAAGCCAAAGCTCAGCTGGAATGGGAGCTTCTTTAAGTACGTTGGTAGCATGGCTAGCTAAGCAAAATTTGGCTCCCCTGCTCTGAGTACCTCCTAACCAACGACACGTTGAAGCCAGAGGTGCCTCTTCTAACCTTGTTTTTAACTGGTCAAACCAGTACTTGTTTTTTTACCAAGCCAAACCAAGGAGTTGTATTCATCCCCCTCGGTGAGGGATGACGGAGCGAGAACTGTCTGATTTGCATTCCATCAGCCTGAAACCTACGCTGGCAGTCAAGAGCTGGCAGTCTGCTTGGGAGCCACAGGCTGAGCACTCGGAGCAGCCTGGCACCAAAGGAGCTGGCAAGAGGAGCACAAGGTATGGAACTTAATGAGTAATTTGTGCTGGGTGAGGAAGATGTTCACTGGAGATCTAGGTGAGCGAGTTTGTTTGCTAGGTGGGCAGACTTCACTTTGCAACTTCTAATTGTTGTTTGGGCATTTTTGGCTTTTTCTGGGATGGAGGCCTCCCAAGAAGGGGTGTACATGAAAATTGTTGCCTTTCAATGCAGCAACGCGTGACCAGCCTACACCAAAGTATGAGATAGGGTTAATGCTGGTGAAAAGCTGGAAAATCTTAAGGCCAAGGCCAAGCCACCCAACCCTCTCAATGGGCTGACAAGGGATGTTTGTTTTTTTTTTTGTCAGGGGATAGTGGAAGAGAATTTTGCCTTCTTCTTGTAAAGTTAGGAGTGAAGAATCAACCTTCTGTCGGACTAGTAACAGAAGGAAACAAATAGTGAGAAGTTCCTTGAGAAAGTTGGAAGAATTGCGAGATTTTATTCATGAGTGGGCAGCAGACATGAAATAATTCAATAGGATGTGTCAACTGGTATATCTAAGTGAGGAGAACATCTGGAAGCAGGGACATTGAGTATAAATTGGAAGAGGGGAGATTAAGATGAGATCTTAGGAAGAACTTCTTTGGTGTGAGGGTGGTGAGGCACTGGAACAGGTTGCCCAGAGAAGCTGTGGCTGCCCCATCCCTGGAGGGGTTCAAGGCCAGGCTGGATGGGGCTGGGAGCAACCTGGTGTGGTGGCAGGTGTCCCTGCCCAGGGCAGGGGAGTTGGAACTCCATGATCTTTAAGGTCCCATTCTATGATAACTGGTCATTCATGGAGAAACAAATAATTTCAAATTTTCAGCCAGCTTCCAAAGAAGATGATGTGGAGAACAAAGTCTGAATGAGGAGAGTGAGCCTGGAGAACATAGTCTTGATGATTACAAAAGAAAGGAGACTGTGTTTTTGTTTCTTTCACTACTAGCTAGAGTTGAAAAACCGTCTTACCTCATGCAAAAACAAAGGGGAGATTTTGCCAGAAGTTGTGATTTTAGGGAAAAGGGAAGGGCACTCAGAATCACAAGAGAAAGAGATGAGAAATCTGGGGAATAGAGGAGGAATAAAGCAGAACTAGCTGCAGGTAAATAGAGATTTGTACCCAAGGTTCGTACCAGAATCTGTCCACGTGATTGGTGATTCTGCATCAGTTATGGTCAGAGCAAGCAGGTTTATAATAATCTCATATAAGAAGCTCAAAAAAGTGGAGGTGTAGAGGGTCGTGGGTTTTGTAGGAAAGTGACTTTGACAGAGAGGGTGAGAAGAAGGCATCCCAAAAGGGTGATAGTGAGTAAGTGGTTCATGGACTGGAACTATAAGGAACATAGCGGGGTTGGTTGTTGCAGAGTTTTATTGTTAATGTTTTTTTGTTTGGTTTGTGGAGGGGTTTTTTTGGCGTAGGATTACATTAACAGAGATGCATTTTTCTTGATTCTCAAATTTCAGCTGAGTCTCTTGGACACTGTCCATCCATGCTTAAATGCGCTCAATGCTAAGAGAAGCGTTAAAATTGTGAAGAGCCAACAGAGGGATAGGGGAAAAGAGGGATCTCAGGCAAAGGAAATGTTCTAGATAAGACGATACCAGAAAGCTGGTATGACGCCAGAATAGCTCACAGGGGTGAGGAAATGGAAATGAACATATCAAAGCTGAAGTGAAATTTGAGAAGGTTAATGTATTCCCTTCAGGCAGGAGACTGGAACTGGCTAATAGCTGTCTCAGCATGCTGAAAGTAATGGTACAGGTAATGAAGAATTTTGGAGCAAAGTTTTTTTTTACCCATATCTTTAGTAGCAATATTTGATACATGTTAGGAAAAATGTGTGAAAAACATTAGAAAAATGCATGAAGAAAAAAATTATCCCAGCAACTGTAATCACAGTAATATGATCTTTACTGTGAAGTTTTTACGAAAAAAAAAGGACAAAAACCGCCTGGAGACTGAGATTAAGAAATTAAACATAATATGGGCATTCAAAAAATAACCTATGTCACGTTAATCTGAGCTTTCTTTATTAAATTTATTTGTTTCTGCATAAGAGAAATGCAGTAAACTTCATGTCTGAACTTGTAACTTCACTTGTGTACCTGTAGTAGATAGTTGTAGATAAATTAGAAGACATCAGGACTATGAGAAGTATTAAATAGGTAAAAAACTGCCTAGAAGAGCTATCAGTAGTGAATTTACCCATGGAATTCTTGCATATTTGATTTCTAAGCAAAATTAGTTAAAGGTTCAAATGCATAATATACAGTATTAACCCAAACCGAGGAAGTGTGGACCACAGTAGGACTATAATGAGGGCGGGGAAGCTCTGCAGAGGGACTTGGATAGATTGGATGGATGGGCCAACATGAATGGGATGAGCTTCAAGGGCAAGTGCCAGGTCCTGCATTTGTGCCACAACAACCCCACGCATTGCTACAGCCTTGGGGCAGTGTGGCTGGAGCTGCCTGGCAGAAAAGGACCTGGGGCTGGTTGACAGGTGGCTGAACATGAGCCAGCAGTGTGCCCAGGTGGCCAAGAAAGCCAAGGGCATCCTGGCTTGTACCAGAAATAGTGTGACCAGCAGCAGCAGGGAGGGGATTGTCCCCCTGGACTCAGCACTGGTGAGGCCGCACCGTGAGTGTTGTGTCCAGTTCTGGGCACCTCAACACCAGAGAGATCTGGAGGGGCTGGAGCGAGGGCAGAGGAGGCAACGGAGCTGGGGAAGGGCCTGGAGAATAAATCTTATGAAGAGCGATTGAGGGAGCTGGGATTGTTTAGTTTGAGGAAGAAGAGGCTGAGGGGAGACCTCATCACTCTCTACAACTCTTTGAAAGGACATTGCAGAGAGGTCTCTCCTCACAGGGAATTAGAGATAGAACAAGAGGGAATGGCTTCTAGCTGCAACAGGGTAGGTTTAGACTGAACATTAGGAAAGAATTTTTTTCTCGGAAAGAGTGGTCAGATACTGGAACAGGCTGCCCAGGGAGAGGGTTGAGTCCCCATGCTTGGATTTGTTTCAGAGTCGTTGAGATGTGGTGTTGGGGGATGTGGTGTAGGGGAGAACTTTGTAGAGTGGGGCTGGTGGTTGGACTCCATGTTTCCAAGGGTCTTTTCCAACCTGAGTGATTCTGTGATTCTATGATGATACAAATTGAAATAACAGAGAACCTTTATAAATATGCAGAGTACTCTGTTTCTTCACCCCAGCTGCTTCTCAGAAAGACAGGGCAAGCCTCTCAATTTTGTTGCAAGATTTAAAAGACTTGGTTTTAATTATTTCAGCTGTAGCCACATGGAAAAAAAAATAAGGCAACTTGACTGGAGAAGCAGCATAACTGCATCCTTATGGTGGTATGCTTCCACATTAACTAATAATTTCCCCTGTGGCAGTACTGTGCTGCTGCAGGTTAATTAAATCCTGGGAAAACTGGCTATACCAGGAAGTCTGCTGCAGGAATACCTGTGTTGGTGCTGGCAGTGATGTCGTTAGCATGGTGCTGCACTTAAGCTAATAAGCCTTGGCAGGCCTATAGGGCTTGGCCCAGAGCCAATTTGGGGATATTTTTATCTATGAAATTGCCAACCGAAAACCTGGATAATCCACCTGCAGACAATGGACCATCTCTGGTGTAATCAAGAGCTAGAAGGCCTACATAGCCAAAGTAAGAGGAACGATGTGACCTTGAATAGCATGCTGGTGCAGAGTTGTGTGTTTGGGGACTGAAAGTAGAAATTTGTGTTAAAAAATGCAGATGTTAATGCCAGATGTTCCTCTCGGAGATCCTGTTCAGAAACAGGGTCTAGTCAGAAACAGAGGAATTTGCAAAGAAAGTTTTTCCATTTCTCTGGCTCTAGCTAGCTGTATTAGCTATATCCAGTGTAGAGAGGATGAGAAGCAGTGGACTTGTTTGGTCTAGAGAATGAACTATGAGAGAAAAGTAGTGCTCTGTAAACAGTAAGAACAACAGGTTTGTGGTGAGACCCAGCGTTAATGCAAAACCAGATGACATTACAATTCTTTATTGTGGTTATTTTGTACTCACCAGAGGGCTTAGGGACAGTTTTCCAGTATGCAAAAGCATTGAGGCATCTCTAATACAGTGTGGGACATTATTGAGGGGATGATTGTCATCGCAAAAAAAGCTGGAAGTGGCTCAGTGAAGTCTTGGCTGTTCCTGAACTGAATTCCTGAGAGGTTCCTGAGGTAGAGAAGGAGGAAACAATTTAGTGAAAGAATTGGAAGCTCTGGAAGTTGGAAGTGGGGTCAGAATTCCTACAGTAAAGACCAAAGGGACCATCATATCAATGTCAGCTGTTGGGCTAAGGGCGAGGCAGGGGGAGGAGAGCTGGGGAAAAGCACACAAAGTTAGTCAAAAAGCAAATTAAAACCTTTGGTGTAAGCTGTTTTGAAAAAAAACGTGGATCTTTTTCCTGTTTTAAAAGCAAATTGAGCACTCTCGTGTAATCTTATATTATGGAACTTCACGTTATCTTCACAGCGTGAGCAGTGATGAGTGGTAATGCAGTGATGTCTAGCGTAAGGCAGTAGCTGTAAACTGCAGGGCAGATCCCTACACCCAGTCTTCAGAGTGAGAGGGTAATTCCCCAGCTCTTTAAAAGACTCGTAATTCTTTTCTCTCTCTGTTTTCTCTTTCCTCCTCCCTTATCTCCTATATTCACATATGTAAATTTACATGAGTATTCATGTACCTGTGTATTAATGTCTAGCTTGGGAATAGCTTCTGTAAGTAAAGCAGCAGAATAAATCTTTGAAAATGTAAGCTACAGTTATGTTTTCTGGGTAAACCTGCTTAGCCATTTTACCCGTGAGCCATGGAGTGACCTTTCTAGCTCAATGCTGTGCTTCTTCACAAACAGTTCTGCTTTGGAAGTGAAACTGTATGCAAATAGGTCCCGAAGGCACTTTAGTACAGCAGTGCTCCTGATTTCTGGCTGAGGGTGTCGGGAACACTGTGCACGCGTTCCTGCTCGTGTTCCTGCTTGCCACCTCAGCAATGTCAGCTTTCCTTGAAGCAGCTCAGGGCAACCTGACAGAACAAACCTTTGTAACTCCAAGGATTCAAATAAAACCACTAAGTGTAAACAAGAAAAACCCAACACAATAACATCGGGAAAGGCAAGATTTAACAAAGTAAATACAGTGGATGGGGATGCACAAAGTCCAGTTGCTGTGAGATCTTTTAGCTGCACGAACGTAAGGGAGACCTGTTGGATTCTATATTAAGCACCTGATCTTATCATAGAATCATAGAATGGTTAGACTTGGAAGGGATATTAAAGATCATCCAGTTCCAACCCCCTGCCCTGGGCAGGGACACCTCCCACCACACCAGGTTGCTCCAAGCCCCATCCAGCCTGGCCTTGAACCCCTCCAGGGATGGGGCAGCCACAGCTTCTCAGGGCAACCTGTTTCAGTGCCTCACCACCCTCACACCAAAGAAGTTCTTCCTAAGATCTCATCTCAATCTCCCCTCTTCCAATTTAAAACCATTACCCCCTTGTCCTGTCCCTCCACTCCCTGACCAAGAGTCCCTCTCCAGCTCTCCTGGAGCTCCCTTCACATCCTGGAAGGCTGCTGGAATGTCTCCCCAGAGCCTTCTCTTCTCCAGGCTGAACAGCCCCAGCTCTCTCAGCCTGTCCTCCCAGCAGAGCTGCTCCAGCCCTCTGAGCATCTTGGTGGGCCTCTGCTGGACCCATTCTAACAGCTCCATGTCCTTTCTCTTTTGAGGACTCCAGAGCGGGACACAGTACAGGCTTGTCACAGTATAGGCTTAGTAAGTGCCGAAGCCTTGTCCTCTCTGTCCCCACGACACGATACCCCCACGACACTTCTTTCTTATCGATTGCATCCTTACATGTATCTTCTGTGACAAACTTACTGCTGTTATTCCAGCATTTACTATTTTGTTCCCTGTTTGTGAAATGCTAATGCTGGTCTGTTTGGTGTTGGTGTTTGGTACTGTTGTTTTTTTCCTTTGTTCTTCCTGAATCCTTCTGTATGTGAGAGGCTGTCTCTCTCTCTCTCGCTTGTATTCAGAGCTGGAGGGCTTCGTCTTGTATATTATTACAAAACTACAACTAATAATATAGGGTGCTTTATGAGGCATAAAGAACTTTTGAGTAAGAGGTGAGCCTGCTTGCTATTCTGTGGGTCCTCAAAGGGCATTTTAGACACTGTTGTCTTCAGCTTTCCAGCTGCTTCGACTTGGGAAGCCTGGCGTCAGTAAGTTGCAAAAGATAAATATGGTGCTTCATACTGCACCCTTTTCTATAATTTTGTGATGTATAAAGCTAGCTGCAGAGATAAACAAATCTCCCAGGAAAGTGATCCTGACTACATATAGTTTGCACATGGGAGTAGGTTAGATAATGGCCGTCTACTTCCTTAGCACTTTGAACCTAAGAGTATTCCCCCGAACCAAACTGGAAGACTTGTTTCATATAGTCCCCGCAAAGAGCCCTCGGCAGAGTTCAGCTGCTGCCAACAGGCATGTGTTGCATCTTTTTTGTGTTACTGCCAGATATATAGAGTTCTGGAGGGAGAATCCGTGGTTGTGTAATTGCAAACCTGGCTATTATGACAGCTTTCCCTAGTGTGCCGGCTGTCTCTGCACTGTGGGATAGCCCTGTAGTACTGAAGAAATGTTTTCTGAAGAGCTGAGCCAGGGAGGAAGTGTTATTTCTCTCTGTAGTTCTCTTAGGTATTTCTGATGTCCTGATGCTTTTCTTGACAAGAGCTGAGATTTTTCATAGGTAAGGAAGCTTGCCAACACTTTGAGGTTGGTGTCTCCCATGCCTTGTGAAGGTCTTTGTAGTTCAGACACCTCACTTAGGTTATCTGACTTTTCTAAGATAGTATCCAGTATCTGTCTGAAGTGCACAAGCTGTTTTGGAACATGGTCACCATGCTTCGTGGTGACAGTGTGTTGAATTTACAGAATCATAGAATGGTCAGAGTAGGAAGGGACCTTAAAGATCATCCAGTTCCAACCCCTCCTGCCCTGGGCAGGGACACCTCCCACCACACCAGGTAACTCTAAGCTCCATCCAGCCTGGCCTTGAACCCCTCCAGGGATGGGGCAGCCACAGCTTCTCTGGGCAGCCTGTCCCAGTGCCTCACCACCCTCACAGTAAAGAACTTCTTCCTAAGATCTCATCTGAATCTCCCCTCTTCCAATTTAAAACCATTCCCCCTTGTCCTGTCCCTCCCCTCCCTGAGCAAGAGTCCCTCTCCAGCTCTCCTGGAGCTCCCTTCAATTCCTTGTAGACTAAGCCTGTACTCACATGGTTTGCTTCTAGATAGACGATTTCAGCTCTTTAACTGTAGAGTTTTGTACAGAAATCTGTGGTCACCACAGTCTAGAGGAGACTCGGGAACATCCTGAATACGTGGTTCAGCACAGTAGCCAGCCTGTCCCCTGAGCTTGTGTCTGTGTCACACAAATGGAGTGTGTTGAGTAGTCTGGAAAGCTTTCCCTAGCACGTATGTGTGTGTGTGATTCAGCCAGCTTCTCTCTTCTTAACGCACAATGAGCCCTCTCGCCATGCTCCCCTGGTCCTGGCTTCAGGTGCCTTTGCTGAATCACCAAAGGCAAGACAGAGAGGGAGCCGACGCTGAAGGATCCTACAGCCCTGCCAGAGGAAAAGCCGGCAGAGAGTGGGTAGCAGATGCTCCCACTTGGAAACAGCCTTGATGGGGGAGCAGAGGTTATATTCTAGGCCCCAGAGAGTTGAAGAGACTTGAGATTTGGCAGGCAAGTTAAAAACGGTTGCATCTTGATTTTCAGGCTTTTAAAACAGAATTCGATAAGTCTATAAACCCTATTTATCTCAGTTTTATTTAATAATGGTTTTTGTCCAGATGTTGCACTGGAAGGAGAACTAGCAGAAGGCATGGAAAAGATCCTGCAAATAGGAGCAAAATCACAGTTTCCAAAGTCCCAGAAGCTGTCCCAGAAAGAAAATACTGTGATTACTGTCAAATTGAAAGTTGGTAAAATACCTGGATGTTCTTTATGGTGCTAGTGAAGTTGGGTATTAACCTTACTGCCGCTTCTTTTGTTTGCAGTTCTGCAGTATATCAGGCTATTGACTTGTAGGAGGTGTTTTTATGCTGTGGGTTTCGTTATCAGAAGCTAAAATCCGGAAATGCAGGAAGGAGGAGAGGAATGTATTTTTAATAAGATAGTTTTCCTTTTTTATTGGGGAAAGAGGGAGAGTGTTTTCCTGCTGTGTGTATCATAAATGGACAGAAAGTTTGCATCCACTTGGTGTCGATTACACCTGTATTTGTAATCAGCTTTGTCAGCATGCTCCAGGAGAAATGAGTCAAAGTTGAAGAAATAGGGTGCTGTTCTTCCCTGTTGTAGTCAAATCAAAAGACAAATTGAGGTTAATAATAAAGTCCAAATCAAGAAAAGACATTATGATTCAGACGATAACCCTCAGACTGCAAAACTATGTAATAATGCAGATCTTCAGTTTAGCTAACGAAGAAGCTACTTCTGAATTAAAGATATCTTCAAAATCAAACACATGATTATTCTGGATTTGTTAGGCAGTTCTCCTTGCAGACAATGGGCCAGGGTTTGGGCCTTCGCTGGGTGAAATACTTTATAAAACACTCTTAAATTATATGGGTTTTGCCTTGGTTTCATAAGATGGCATTTCCCGTGTGCTGTTCAGATGATCTCAATGGACATCTCATCATAGAATGGTCAGAGTTGGAAGGGACCTTAAAGATCATCGAGTTGCAACCCCCCTGCCATGGACAGGGACACCTCCCACCAGACCAGTTTGCTCAGCTGGTCTCATCTCATTCCCAGGCTTCCTTTTCCCTTCTTCTGTGGCAGCACAGAGTCTGGTTTTGACTTTGGAGCTGACGTTTGGGGTACTTCTTGTTACTAGCTGGGATGAGCAGCCTGTGTTGGAGGGCAGTCCAGGTCGTAGTTGTGTGTGAGGTAGAATTACCTAGCAGCAGTATTTTTGTGTTGAATGCTTTGTTACACCCTTTCTGCAGTCTTCTATGCTCCTAAATTACCTGATCATGTATGTAAATCCCACCTTCGGGCATGGTCGTTAAAATTGCGTTAGGAATCCAGTTTACCAATTAGCACAAAATTTCTTACCTGGAAGTAACTTTCTTTAATCATTTAAAGCAGAAGATAGATTTTTTTTTTTTTTTCTTTTTTTTTTTTTTTTTTAATTTTAAGGTGAAGTCTCAGATTTATATGACTTATAGTGCACACATACACACACACACACACACACAGTGGAATCACAATGTGTAAGTAGAAACACATAAATACAGAAGATCAAAGACTAAAAGATAAGGATATATGCATATAAAAGGACAGCTGGTGGCTGGTGGTGTCCTGGAGCAGACTTGCCACATCCTCATGATCCCAAGCTTTCAGTTCTGTAGACAGGAACCTATGAAGCTCCAGTATGAAAGTTAAACCTTTTTGACGCCCATGTTCTGTGTAATTCTGAGACGCTTAATCTCCTTTCTGTGCCAGGAATCAGCAGTCACTGAGCACCCGATAAAAATCTGCTAGTAGGTTATCAGTTCCTTGGGTACACCTCTTCTGCTTTCACAGCCAGATGCACCCTCAGCGAGGGTGTAATCCTTGGCTTCGCTGGCTTGTGTTGACAGGTTTCTGCGTGCGAGGCTGTCCTCAGTTTATTCTGATCTCTCTTCCTTCCAGGATGGCACGCTCTCTGAATGAGTGGCTATGGCAGCATGAGTTCTGGCTGCCCCCAGGAATCACCTGGGAGGACATGGAAGAGTCTGAAGATGTCCAATACCCTCAACCTCATGATCTCCTGCTCAGTATCCCTTTTGCTTTAATCTTGGTTGTCATTCGATGTGCCTTTGAAAGGTAAGTTATTTAGTACTGTTTGGGGTCTTATAGGCATAATGCTGGCAATTTGGGTTCAACAGCTGGCTTTATTGTCTGTGTCAACAGACTGAAGAGGTCCACAGAAACTCTGGGTCATAAAGTTTGCTGGGGTATGTTTTTCAGCTCTTTCTTTCCAGCCCGGTGCACTGGCTAAAGAAGTGTGTTGAATATAGAACACAAAACCTACCCTTAAGATCTAATAGTAAGCAATGTGACTTCCTACTCTTAAAACGAGGAAGCCCTAGATGAGGTTTATACTTGTATTTTAGAAGGCAGTCACGCTGTTTTGTGGTCTGTTGCATGTCAGTTGCTGATTTCTGGGATTGAGTGGAGCGGAAATCATCTTCAGGCTACCCAAGTACAGTTAAGTCTCCTTTATCTTGGGTGATGGGGGTGTGGGGTATTGCACCCGACAGACGAGCTTGGATAAGATGGATTAGATGGGGCTGAGTCATCTGACCTCAGAATCATCACTGCGTGGCCACATGAATGCAAGCCCGTCACTGACCGCTGCTCTGGGTTCAAGAATGTCATTTCCTTGCCAGCACCACATAGAGACATTTGAAGCTGCTTCTTTCTGGCCAGAGCCATTTGGGTGCTTTACATATTGCTCTTCAGCAGAGAAAATTTGGGGGTGATGGCAAAGGCGAAGCTAGAAATCCTACAGCTGTCATTGACTCTGAGTTTCCTAAAGGTCCTGAGCTGATGCTAAACTGCTTTATGCAGTTAATTTAATAAATCTGCAATCCAATGTGATTTACTGGTGGATAGAGATTTATCATAGTGTCAGCCATTGTCAAGACTGAAGAGTAAGATCCTTTTCAAGATTTTGAACGTTCTTCAGAGGGGTCTACACTGGATTGAAAAACCCCTATTCCTTGTTGCTGGTTGAAGAGGTTATCATTTGGAATAGCTTGGTCAAATCTCCAGTGGTTTTAAGCTTAGAAAGAAGAGGGGAAAAGACAATTTAAACGTTTTTGTCATTGTTTTTTAAAAAGTGGCTGCACAAGAAAATGGATATCCAGTAGGACAAAGCCCTCCACAGCCTGCTGTAGCAGACCCTGCTTCAGCAGCAGAGATGGGCTGGTTGATCTCCGGAGATCCCTTTAAGGGTCAGTTCTGTGATTCTGTGACTCTATTCCTTTATTCCTCCTCATTCTTCCACACTGCTCCTACTCAATCTAAATATCTTTTCCATCTGCTTTAAAATGCCAGTGGCCAGGTAAAAAGATTTTTTTCTATCCCATCCAAGCACCACCTCAGCTGGGAGTGTTTCCACAGGCCTGGTCCTACTCATTAATTTTAAAGCTGTTTTGATTCACAAACTTCATTAAATAACAGCTTCTTGTCACACCCTTGAAAAAAAAAAGATAATATCATCAGCTCATTTTACAGGTCCAGGAAACCTATAATCATACCACTATCTTACCTGTGCAAATTACAAGCCGGTGTTCTGAGCTGTATTCTTGTTTGTCCTAACTCTCTGCAGTCCTTTATTTCAGCGTGACATTTTCTCATTCTCAATCATTACTGTTTCATGTTCACTTCATCCTGGACAATGAAGCTTCCCCTGGTGAATGGGAGGTATGAATCAAGTCCTCCCTTGCTCCGTTACCCGGTGTGTATGGTAGCACTAGCCCTGTTGAGAATTGCACAAAGCTTGAGAATTGTAGACTGAAAGATGTACATGGCCTTGACTTTGTGGTGTTGTACATCTGATCTGTGGGTCAACATGGCTGTATGCAATTAGTGCACACATTTGGTTTTGGTGGCTTCAACTTGGCCTCCGACGATTTTTTCTACCCTCACCTATTACTTCCAGCTGTGCATTGGATGCAAAGGGTTGGGTTTTTTTTCTCTAGCTATGCTCTGTACTCCTGGTGGTGCCTGCTGTGGGGTTTCAGAAATGCTGTAATGTGTTCATGTCATTTATCTGTATCAGAACTCCTACTAAGGCAGGAGAAGCCCCGAGGATTTTCTGCAATCTCTCATCAGCCACCGTGCTCGGCTGATGGTTCCATTTTCTTGGATTGGAGGTTAGACCTGGGAAAGACCCTGCTTCCTTCAGCATGGAGTTTTCTCTCTTTGGCATCTGCTGGCTGAACTGGGAAATCCTCAGACAGCGACATCATTTTAACAAGCAGTTATTCCATGGATTAGGTGGGGGCTGTGGGAATAGGACATGCAGGAGCTGGGTGGGGCCTGGGAGAACTGAGGAGGTTGTGCAGCCCTGGGGGAGAAGAAGCAGCTCATGCTTTAGTGAAGCAACTCTTCTGTGAGCCAGTTTGCTCGGGGGGAGGTGGGAAAATGGGGTATTCGATGCCAGAGAGCTGGAGGCTTGTTACCATCGCGGTGTTCCTAGTCTTCGCTGTAGGACTGAAGCAGGTGCTGGGGGAGGTAGGTAACGATGTTCTGACAACAGAGAGGACCTAAAAGTTAGGACCCTCTCCCCTTCCTTTGATGTTTTGAGATTGTGCTTGTGAGCGGTGTCCTGCATCCTTAACTTGGAGCCTGATTTTAAGCACCTGTATCCCTTAGCAGAACTTCTCCCTTGACGTATGCCTGCAAGCAGAGATGTCAGCTTCTCTTCTAGTTCTGTAATGTTTGAGACCCTTTTCCATAAAAACCAAATTCTTTAAGTGCTATGATTGTGAAGGAATCACAGCTTCTATTCCAAAGTGTTTCTTGCTTGTATGGTTAGAAATACGTGGAAACTGAAGTGCTCTGAGGGATAGTAAAGCAGAAAGCTGAAAAACAGAATTTATATCCAGTTTTGTCATCTGATTTTGGACTTGACCAGTGATTTTTTGGATGTTGTGGAACTGAAAGCCAATGCCAGTGAAATAGAATCCAAATAGTTCCCAAATTGCACTAGAGGAGGATTCTAGTCTCCCCCGAGCCTTCTCTTCTCCAGGCTGAACAGCCCCAGCTCTCTCAGCCTGTCTTCATAGGAGAGGTGCTTCGTCTCTCTGAGCATCTTGGTGGCCCTCTACTGCACCCGTTCCATTTCACAAGAGGTCCATTTCACACAAAACAGTTTGTTCTCTGGTGAAAAATGCCTTAGCATGAACTTTTCCGTGTAAACTGTGAAGTGAGAGAAGCTCACTGATGAAGAAGTTGGCTTGAGATGAGCATCATCTTACTGACTGTGTCTTTCCTAGCCTCATTGTGGAGAGTGGTACGGTTTAGCCCTCAGACTTTCTCCTTCTGTCTTCCAGAGAGTCAATAAGCTACTGTGATGAGACCATCCCTGCAACTGAGATGATGAGTCTGTGATGTTGAAATCAGTACAAGCATTATTCTCTTAGGGTTGTGCTCGAAACAAAATTTAACTGAAGACTGAGTCAGAGTATACATCCAACATGTACAAACATCCCTTAGGAAGAATTTCAGGCCTTGGTTTCCCAATGATGTTCATAAAAGTAGGATTGGTCCCATAATTCATGGTTAAACTCAAAGCCTCAACAACAAAGTAATTGTAACTCTCGTTAATTACGCCCTGTCTTGATCAACTGCTACTGGCTTGTTTTTGTTGCAGTAAGATTTCATTTCATGCCATGATCATAACAAACCTGCAGGAAAGAGAGAGAAGACAGGGATTAAACAAAATTAAGAAATCAGTCAGGATAATTTATATAGTTTTTCTTTAAAAATTTGTTGGCAAACTGCCCTGACACCTGGCAGAAACGTTCTCTTTCCTTTTAACATGTCTGGGAAATTTCAGACCTTTCAGTTCCAGATGTGGACTGGTCAGACGCTGCAGTAGGGTTCTTCAGAAGAGGGTGGGCCACTCAGGAAGATTACAAAGGTGGTGGGAGGCTCTGTAGGGAAAAGGTTAGAAAGGCCAAAGCCCAGCTAGAACTTAACCTGGCCTTGGATGTTAAAAACAGTAAAATGTATTTCAACAAATATTTTAGTAGCAAGAGGACTCGTGGGAATCTCCGTACTTTATTGGATGCAGGAGGTAAGACAGTGACAAAGGATGAGGAGAAGGCTCAGGTACTTACTGCCTTCTTTGCCTCAGTGTTTAGTAGTAGAGTAGGTTGTTCCTTGAGTACCCAGCCCCCTGCACTAGCAGATAGGGGTGGGGAGCAGAATGAAGCCCCCGTAATCCAAAGGGAGGTGGTGAGGGACCTGCTCTAACACCTGGATATGAACAAATCTATGGGGTCAGGTGGGATCCACCCAAGGGCGCAGAGGGAGCTGGTGGAACTGCTCGCTGAACCACTTTCCATCATTTACCAACGGTCCTGGCAAACCAGGGAGACCCCAGCTAACTGATGTCTAGCAAACGTGACACCCATCCACAAGAAGGGTTGGAAGGATGAACTACATCATCCTACGTCATCAGAAGGATCAACTACATCATCAGAAGGAGGGAATTACGGGCCTATCAGTCTGACCTCGGGCCCTAGGAAGGTCATGGGACAGATCATCCCGCTTGCCATTATGCAGCACATGAAGGATGCCCAGGTGATCAGGCCCAGCCAGCACAGGTTCATGAGAGGCAGGTCCTGCTTGACAAACCTGATCTTCTTCTATGATAAAGTGACCAGCTTGGTGGATGAGGGAAAGGCTGTGGATGTTGTTTACCTGGNCAGTCTCCCACAGCATCCTCCTGGAGAAAATGGCTGCCTGTGGCTAGGACAGGAGGACGCTCCACTGGATTCAAAAGTGGCTGGAGGCCAGGCCCAGAGAGTGGTGGGGAATAGAGTTCAATCCGTTTGGTGGCTGGTCATGAGTGTCCTTCAGGGCTCGGTATTGGGGCTGGTTCTCTTTAACATCTTTATCTGGATGAGGGGATTGAGTGCACCCTCAGTCAGTTTGCAAACACCAAATTAGGTGGGAGTGTTGATCTGCTGCAGGGTGGAAAGGCTTTGCAGAGGGATCTGGACAGGCTGAATGGATGGGCCGGGGCCAACGGGATGAGGTTCAACAAGGGCAAGTGCCAGGTCCTGTCCTTGGGTCACAGCAACCCCCTGCAGCGCTACAGGCTGGGGGCAGAGTGGCTGGAGCTGCCTGGCAGAAAAGGACCTGGGGGTATTGGACAACTGTGGGCTGAACAGGAGCCAGCAGAGTGCCCAGGTGGCCAAGAAGGCCACCAGCATCCTGGCCTGGATCAGGAACAGTGTGGTGAGTAGGACTGGGGAGGTGATCGTCCTGCTGTACTGGGCACTGGTGAAGTCCCACCTTGAGGGCTGTGTCCAGTTTTGGGCCCCTCACAACAGGAAAGACATTGAGGAGCTGGAGCGAGTCCAGAGAAGGGCAATGGAGCTGGTGAGGGGTCTGGAGAATAAGTCTAATGAGGAGCAGCTGAGGGAGCTGGGGGTGTTCAGCTGGAGAAAAGGAGGTCTCTTCTCCCGAGTCACAGGTAATGAGACAAGAGGAAACAGCCTCAAGTTGCACCAGGGGAGGTTCAGATTGGAGACTAGGAACAGTTTTTACACTGAAAGGTTTCTTAAGCCTTGGAATGGGATGCCCAGGGAAGTGGTTGAGGCACTGGAAGGATTTAAAAGCTGGGTTGACGTAGTGCTCAGTGACACAGTCTAGTAATTTTTTTATTTTTATTTTTTAATTATTATTTTTATCAGTTATGTTGCTGGTTGGACTAGATGATCTTAAAGGTCACTTCCAACCTAGACAATTCTATGATTCAGCAGCAGAACTTGACTACGTTTTCCTCTTCGACCAGCAGGTCATGGAAGGTGATTCTCCCCCTCTGCTCTGTGCTTGTGAGACCCCACCTGGAGTCCTGTGTCCAGCTCTGGAGTCCTCAACGGAGAAAGGACATGGAGCTGTTAGAATGGGTCCAGCAGAGGCCCACCAAGATGCTCAGAGGGCTGGAGCAGCTCTGCTGGGAGGACAGGCTGAGAGAGCTGGGGCTGTTCAGCCTGGAGAAGAGAAGGCTCCGGGGAGACGTTAGAGCAGCCTTCCAGGATATGAAGGGAGCTCCAGGAGAGCTGGAGAGGGACTCTTGGTCAGGGAGTGGAGAGACAGGACAAGGGGGAATGGTTTTAAATTGGAAAAGGAGAGAATTAGATGAGATCTTAGGAAGAACTTCTTTGGTGTGAGGGTGGTGAGGCACTGGGACAGGTTGCCCCGAGAAGCTGTGGCTGCCCCATCCCTGGAGGGGTTCAAGGCCAGGCTGGATGGGGCTTGGAGCAACCTGGTGTGGTGGGAGGTGTCCCTGCCCAGGGCAGGAGAGTTGGAATGTGGTTGTCTTTGATGTCCCTTCCAACTCTAACCATTCTATGATTCGGCCTTCCTCTTGATCCTGGGCCAAGTCCTTAGTTGGAGTGGATGTCATGTCATGTCACTACATCGAGCAGTGAACATTTTGGCTTTGTGGTACTTTGCATAAGCTGTGAGCAAGCCAAAGAGCAGGTATCAATGGATGTCTTTGCAAGTGTGGGCTTTGTGCTGTAATCCCAGACACCCAAACAGAGTGGATTCAGAAGTAGACAGAACAGGATATAGTATTTCCCAGTCTTCTTTAATTTTGAATATTACAGCACAGGGCTCAGGGCAGTGGAATAAAAGTCCCACTGTTTTTGCTCTAAATTTGAGAGGTTTTCTTCTTCATGTCTCTATCTGTCTTATCTCCTTGACCTGAAACTTGTGCTTAGATTCAAAATGTGGGAGGCAGCTGTTGTGTACAACATCATGTTTTTAACCATGCTGCAGTATCAGAAATCACTTTTTTGGCTGAACCTTTATCTTTTCACAGAGCCATAGCCCTGCCCCTCAGTAGCAAACTGGGTGTGAGAGACAAGCAGAGACCAAAAGCTCAGCCCAACCCCACACTGGAAACATTCTACAGTACGTGCTGCAAGAACCCTGAAGAGGTGAGTCCTTCCTTTGATTGTCTCTAGATTTAACCCTGGTGTTTTTAGCCAAATAAAATCACATTTGGAATCCTGAAGTTTGGGAATGCCACTCATTTGGAAGCTCAAAAAAGCAGCAGGAACCACTGTTGCATGGGCCACCTGGCACCAGCCAGCCACAGATGCCGTCTGCTGTCAGTTCTGCTTCTGAGCATTTAGGGATAGCTTCTTTCTGTAGGTATCATTCTAAAAATGTGAATCCCAAGCTTCTATGGGCAGGACAGTCTGAAGGAAATAGTGACAAGTCCTGTTCTCTCCTGAGTTTGTTTATACGTGGCACAAACTGAAATGCAGGAAACTGTATCTGAACATCAGGAAAGACTTTTGTCCTGTGAGGGTGAGCGCCCTGGAAGAGGCTGCCCAGGTAGGTTGTGGAGTCTCCATCCTTGGGCGCAATGGGATGGTACAGCTGGCTGCTGCCTTACTCTTGCATTGACCTCCACAGCTGGTCTTCTGCCTTCCTCTCTCTCCCATAAGCTCTCAGACAACTGCTTATGAGTCAGCTTTTATTTCTCCAATACAAGATGAGATTTTGCTGTTCTCAGCAGATCTCCTTGGGAGGAATCCCACATTATGGAGCCGTTGGAGAATGTAAATCAGTCTCTCCATTTGTCTCCACCACAAGAACAGAACTCACTAAATAGAGGTGGAAAGAAGCACATCTTAAAATTGACAGCGAACATACTTTCATACAATGTGCTCGGACTATGTCATTCACTCTTGCATGATGCTGTTAAGGTAAATGGAATCTATGAAAAACCATTGCTTTACTTAAAAACTAAGGCTAGCCATGGTGACAATTCCAGAAGGAATATAAAACATGACAAACTTTTTTCATAGAATTCTAGAATGGTTATAGAGTTGGAAGGGACCTTCAAGATCATCATGTTCCAACCCACCTGCTATGGACAGTTGCTTATGGGGTATGGAAAGATTTTCTACTGTCTCAGGTCTTTCCATTAAAGAGCAGACAGCTTTCTGAAAGATGCCTTAGCCTGAACAGAGTGGGGCTTGCCAGGAGCCTCCAGCTGGGCTCTGTGGTGGGTCAGACAAGATGTCCATATTGCCCCTTCTGACCTTCAAACCTGAATCTGAACCCACTGCCTCACCTGTTTTCCAGGGTGAGCTGATCAGTTTAGCCAAACAGTGTGACCTGCCGGTGAGGAAGGTGGAGAGGTGGTTCCGGCGCCGGAGGAACACAGACCGACCCAGCCTGTCAAAGAAGTTTTGCGAGGCCTGGTGAGCAGGAGCACAAGCCATGAGCAGCAGGGACCTTTTTCTGAAGCTGAGTTCCACAGCCTGCTCTCCACCCCTACTCAAAGAGCATCCTGAGTCTTCCCTGCCTCACCTGGTTCTTCTGTATTCTCTGCTGCTTCCCTGTTACTGAAACATTCCTTTCTTTTCCCCTTTACTTTCACTCTTAAGTCTCCTTTTACCTGTCTCACCTTTAGTCCTTAAAGGGCCTCTCTGTTTCTGTTTTGAAACACAGTTGTGCCAGCAAAACTTCCTACTGTCTTGCATCTTACTGCTTCTCGCTGCTTTGCTGCTCTTTCAGCACCTCCAAAATAGTCAGCCTTTCTGTTGCCTCCCTGCAAGCTGAATCTTTTCTGCAACTGTTCTGTATGCCGTTGCTTTCAAAAGTCAGGGGCAACAGGCTATTCTGCTGTCAGTTGGCTTCAGCGCCCTGAGAGTCAAAAACCAGCACTCTTTTACTGTGGCAGAAAAGGAAGGCCTATGTGAAAGTCTGAGTTTTCCAAAGAGCAAAACTCTTCTTGGAAACAGCTGTGTGGAAATCCTCCTTGGTATGCAGAGGCAAAAAATAAATCTCACATCAGCCAGTTCTGTGAATATTATTCTTGGCTGAACTTTCCACAGAAAAGGAGGATTCTCCTGAGTTTGGTTGAAATGCCTGACTTATGAGTGGCTCCCAGGAAAGCCATGGAGGTGAAGGAAATCATTAAATACCTGCAGTGCTATTCATCTATCTAAAAGTGTCTAAGAATAGGGTAGGCATCAATTTTGAGCTAATCACCTCGTGCTCTGTTTAACACTCAACCTCTAATTCAGAACCCCCGCCTAAAACCCTAATTGAAAAAGGATGTGTGTTATTAATTTATAATATTCCAGATTGTTGAGTTAGAAATACTTAGAAAAATCCTGTGGGCAAGGAGTTGTAAAATCAACCCTACTCAACCTGCTCCCATCAAGATGAAATCTAAGTTCTCCCTGGGTTCCGCTGACTTGCAGTAAATAGTAACAGTAGATGGTAAACAGTAAATCCTTTTCTGACTCAGCTCACTGGGGATGGTGTCTTTCCACCTGCCCACCATCACCATTTGCAGCCTGTAGAAAGAATGTCTTTCCGAATTCTTGGAGTAGCTTTGTACAGTTTATGTCTGTCTTGGAGCTCCTGGGGGGAGGTTTCACTGAGAGGCGGAGTCTCTTTGTCTCTTAAAATGTAGTTACTTCTGTTCTGTTACAGAGATTTTGGGAAATTAAAAGACTGGTTTAGACGTTTTTACTCCTTTGAAGATTTCCTGTGTTTACTTTATTAACAACTTGTTTATTCCGTTGGGGTGAAATTCCTCTCATTCCTGACTATATGTGTGTATATTCATTATGACCTGCCTCTTGTCCAATGAACTTGGCAAACAGTTCGTGTGTCCTTTTGTGTGGGTCCAGTGTGGGTAAATCATTACCAGCTCCTGAGTGAGACAAACATGACAGCAATTAATTATTTTACGTGATAATGAATTCCGCATACCTAATCTCCAAATGCTGAGGAGAGAGATTGGCATTGTTTGCCTTTTACCCATGCATCTGTTACCACTGGGAAGATTTGGGATTATTATCTCAGTGATTTTAGGCAGTGGGATTCCTGGATTTTCTGTTATCTCAAACGCAGAAGAATTGCTCTTTGGGAAGCATGTTGAGTGTGCTAATGGCATACAAATAGCCACTTCTGTTATGATCAGGGCAAACTTTGACCATATTAGTTTATGTCTTCGCCGTAATAGTACATTTTTTGAATGAATGTGATTGATACACAAAATTGCAGCTTGGTGGTTAATGAATGGGATTCTAATGTGCTTTTTTTTTTTCTTTTTTTGTAGCTGGAGGTTTACATTTTACTTCATTGCTTTCTTCACTGGACTTGCTGTCCTGTACGATGTGAGTACGCAAGCAGTGCCACCTGCTGTTCTACCTAGCCGGTGCCTGCAAGAAAAGACCGGCAGGGGGATTGAAACTCCATGATCTTCAAGGTCCCTTCCAACTTTAACCATTCTATGATTCTGTGATTCTAAGAATGACAGATTTTGTTGTCCAACATGTCCTTTCAAAGCTTCTTAGAGAGGTTTTCCTGCCAGGTCAGTCTGTATCCTCTGTGCAGCACACTTATGAGACCACAAACATATTGGACCATGTTTATTTTAAAAACTCCAGCTCAAAACCAAGCAGCTTTCATCTTCTTTGACAAAGCAGAAGATGAGATTGTATAAAAATACATTTCTGTAGGGGTAGGAGGTAGAACACTTAAGTGAAATGGAAGCTGCAGGGCCTGTTTGTGTGTGGTACCCAATACCTGTGTAAGGTAAAAAACTCACTCTTTCCTTTGCAGCATGGACTGCAATTTAGTAATTTGATTTATTCATTTTCTTTGCCTTACCCATGATGGGCTTGGCTCAGGTGCATGCCTCTGCCTTTTCTCTGATTTGATAAGTGATGGGTTCTCTTGATACATATTGAACTACCTTAACGGGCAGAAGAGTTAATGGAAGCCGTGGGTATGCTCTGATCACTAAGCTGTGGTCAGTTAGCTGGGACTAGGGGGACCAGCCATCCCCTGGCTGTGTTTTAAAGGTTTCCCTGGCTCTTTTGCTGAATCCAGTTCCCCATGTGAGTTCTACAAAAGTCACCAGACACCTTCCAAGGGATCAAGTAATGGAAAACCTGCAAATCCCAGGACAACAGGCACAAACTATGCTTGTAACTTCTCACTAATGTCACAAGGGAAGAACTTTTGATTTTACATGGACTTTTAAGTTAGAATTTAAGGTACTCTAGGAGTTTGAGGATTGCAGCATGAGCTAACAGAAGACTGAAGATACCTAAATTCCAACTGCAATGTTTTGTGGATTTGCACATCAAACTAGAATGCTGTTCTTTGAGGCCAGCTATCAGAGTTTGGTATGGATGACTTGCTTACAAGAGCCCTGTGGCAACAGAAGAGGCAAAATCCTGTTCTGCACATTACCTGACCATTCTAGGAATGAAAGATCATCTTCGCTTTTCATGAAAGTCTTTTCTTTATTCAGTACATATCTTGCCATTTTCACAAAAAGGAGGCATCTGTCCTACAGATATCAACTCTACATCTCATCGCAATTAGCATGTTACTCTGATATCTAAAATTGTACCAAAGTGCCTACATTAAAAAGAAGGACAAAGAATTAATGTGACAGGGCGTATCTGCATGTGACATTTCCTGACTTTTGCCTGTTCGCTTTGTAATCCGAGTAGTATTTTAACATGCATTTCTTTTTGTGAGACGCCCTTCTTTAAAAAAAAAGCAAGTGTTTAAAGTCTACGTTAGTAGCTTTGGACTGATGGCAAAAAGACCTCTGGCCCATGAGTCAGTGGAATAGCAGGTAGCAATAGAAAGCTGTCTCACAGTGGGCCACCAGAAAATGACCTTCTTTGCTGAGAGCAGAAGGATGAAATTCAGGGATCTGGGGGTTCCTTTGTACTTTAGGTAATGTGGTGGGCCATAGTTGGTTCAAAGTTTTTGCTTTGTCCTCTCTGATTTGGTGTCACACATCTCTCCTGGCTCCCTACCTATATTTGCTGTTAAGTCCTACCCCCCACCCCACTCCCAGCCAGCAGGAAGCTGTGTCTGCTCCTAATTACCATCGCTCATGAGAAAACGCTGCTTCCTCCTTCCCATCCAGTAATGCTCAGGCACCAGCAGGTTCTCAGTAAGGGAACAACAGAACAGCCTTCTTGCTCTTAGCTCTGATATTTAGAACCTTGTAGAACTTGTTACAGAAAATGACCTCTGGGACGTGCTTGCTCAGGTCAAATCTGGGCACAGCAAAGGGTCAGGGCAGGCTCCATGCAGGAAGAACTTTTGGGTTGCCGTGTTTCTAAGAAAGCTTTCAAGCTGCCAAGTTCTAAACCACTGATTTTATATGATGTGTGAACAAAGTAGTGTCTTTTTGGTGGTTAATTACTTAACAGACTGCAGCTTGATCCTCACAGAGGAAAAAACGTGTTTCAGACACACAAGTTTTCAGCCTTCTTATCTCCTTTAAGTGTTGTCTGAACCACAGAGATTCTTAATGAAATTGTTCTAAGCATATCGTAATATATTCAGAATATCACCACCACCACCCCAAACTTGTGGAAGGCTGTAACAAGTTGGGAGAAATCTTCCCTGAGCTCTTTTATTTGGAATTGGGCTGAACAGCACATAAAATTTCAGTGCAATAGCCACAAATTTGCAATATCACAAACAACTGCATGTTCTGGTAGTGGAAATCTCTTGGCAACTGAATTCCAGACACTGTGACCAGCTCTGCCTCTAATAAAGCACAGCAGAGTCTGTAGCAATGTAAAACTAAAGGAGTTAGACAGTTGACAGGAGAAGAATTCCTCTGGCATTCTCATTCCAGTGTAAGGCACTGGAACAGGTTGCCCAGGGAAGCTGTGGCTGCCCCATCCCTGGAGGGGTTCAAGGCCAGGCTGGATGGGGCTTGGAGCAACCTGGTGTGGTGGGAGGTGTCCCTGCCCAGGGCAGGGGGGTTAGAACTTGATGACCTGTAAGGTCCCTTCCAACTCCAACCATTCTATGATTCTCACATTTACGCTGCATTTTCTTTCCAGAAGCCTTGGCTTTGGGACCATAGAGAGTGCTGGACAGGATATCCACAACAGGTGAGTCATGCAAAAGGGAAAATTGCTGTTAGAAATCAGGTGTTGTCTTTCAATATCTTTTGAAAATCAGGTTATATTAGTGGCAAAAGAGAGGGCACTGGATTAAATTCAGATCACAAACCCTTAAGAATTCAAAGCCAGATCCTCGTCAAGGGAGAACATCTTTGTATCTGGTGTAATCTAACCGCAACAGAGGGTAGGTCGGGTGAGCAGGAGGACACTGGAGAGAGAAGGAATAGAGAAAGTTCTGACCAGGTGAGGCAAGAAATACTAAAATGGGAGTGCTCCAGGACTGTTTAGTTTGTAGAGGAGACTGAGGCCAGAGAAAGGTGTGTTGCCAGAGGGGAAGCAGCAAAGACTTCAGTGCAGTGTGGATGGAACAGAGTGCTTGCTCTGAATGCTGTGTACTTCCAGCTCTACTGAATAATCATGTCCACAGCGCTCCCCAAGCACTCCCCAATCACATGATTCAACTGAAGTATTCCCTCCCTGAAGCTGCAAGAACCGGTTTTGTTGATTATCTGATACTCTTTTGCCTAGGAAGGTGTCTTCACTTCCAGCCTTTGCTTTACTTTATCTGATGAATTTTTTTCTGTCACTGTCTTTCTCACAGCCCCTCCAGCCCTCCCTGTTCTGGTACTACCTGCTGGAGCTCTCCTTTTACTGGTCACTCGTCTTCACCCTGCCCTTTGATGTGAAGAGGAAGGTGAGTGGCAGCCTCAGGAAAGAATCAAACACAAACAGGACCCAAACTGAACACTTAGGAGAGTGGTCACCAAGACCACGCATATAGTGCTGGTCTTGAGGTTTTGGAGGACTCTTGTCCTCGCTCATTCCCAGGAATTTCCATTCCCAGTCACAGGCTTCCCTCTCCTCTGGGAAGTGGAGAACATAAACCCTGACGCAAAGAGGTGCAAACTACTCTGGAGTTCTCAATCCAGGCCTGAAATCCGAACTTCAAAATTGCTCTTCTGGGATTCTTCTAGGCTGCAGTGACCATAGTGACAGAAGAGATGATTCTCTGCCAGTTTAAGCTGCATGTGTCCTATGTGCCAGTGTCCCAGCAGAGAGGGTGCGAATATACCCTTATATGAGGGTGGTTTTGAGTTTCCATTAGCAAGCCCGGGGGTAGGAGATGATTGTACAAACAGGTAGACATACACAAGGGCACAGAGCAGAGAGAGTTATGGGCACTGCTTTGTGACAGCAAAAGAACTCTTATTCTGTCTTCTGCTTTGCGCCATCATCGGACTGTTACTGTTGAAGGGAGAGAGTTCCTTTGTTGTGAGATCCTCAGTTTACACCATAAACTCTTCATTCTTGGGTCTCTTGGCCACCTCCACTTCTAGAATGTGTTTGGTAAAAGGGTTATATGGTCTCTTGTTGTGGGAGGTCTCTTAGTCATTGGGTAGAGAGATTTCCTTAGTACCTGCAGGAGGCATGCTGTAACCCACACAGAAGGTGGATTATGGATTTTATTCTCTACTGTCTCAGGACTTCAAGGAGCAGATAGTCCATCATGCTGCGACCATCTTCCTGATCAGTTTTTCATACTGTGCCAATTACATCCGCATTGGGACACTGGTGATGATTATTCATGATGCTTCTGATTGCTTCCTAGAGGTGAGCTCCACAACGTAGATGCCAGGGAAAACCTAGTTAGCAATGTAATCTACACCAAAGGCCGTCTTTTCATCTAACAAAGTATGGGCCAAGCATTGTGGTTGTTTCACAGATAACTCAGTGTTGATGTCCTGACCCAGCCTGCATCCTAGCCAGGGAGAGGGATGATTACTTGCATGCAGATTGTATTGTACCTGACTCATTAGCCTCCTGGAGTATGTGCAGATGCGCTGTCTTGGCCTGCTGTTTTATTGTTCTTTCTCCTTCCAGCCAACTAAGATATTCAATTACATGAAGTGGAAAAAAACTTGTGACAGCCTCTTTATGATCTTCTCAGCTGTTTTCCTCATCAGCCGCCTGATCATTTTCCCCTACACGTGAGTCTGCTGCAGTCAAGGGAAATGGAAAAGCTGCCTTCTAAGAGACAGGAGCGTTCAGCTGGCTGCTGAATCTTTTGCTGAGGCCTTTGCCTTTCAGTCCTTGAGCTTGTGTTGCTGAGCTTTACATAGGCTGCAGTGCCACATTGCTGCTGCACCCACCTTGGGGTAAACTCAGGTGGTCTGCTTAGAGTTCACAGAGTAATCTTAAATTCCCGAAGTATACAGCAGAGCTGGAGTCCTTGGCTTATGCCTCCACCCTGCTTACATCTGGTGGGGAGCTGAGGGTTGCCTCACATGTTATATATGAGAAGAAGGTGACTGACCTGAAACTTCCTCTGTGACTAGAGCTTTCTGGGGCTTACTTACAGCCCTAATAACAACATGCTTTCCATCAACTGCAATTCCCTCTCTCTTTGCAGGGTGCTCTATAACACTTACTATTACTCCATGGAGATATTCCAACCCTTCTTTGGATACTACTTCATGAATGCTCTCCTGATAACCCTGCAGCTGCTCCACATCTTCTGGTCCTGCCTAATTATTCACATGGTCTACAAGTTCATTCTCCAGGGCACGGTATGGATCACTTTGTAGTCCTCTGTACATCACATTGGGAAGGAGGGTCCACCTAGACTGCTGAGCATGGATTCATCTGGGATGGATTCCTTCTTGCAGTAGTGAAATTATATGTGTATATTACTAACACTGAGGGGAAGGGAACATTCAATATTATTAGGGAAAGCTGCCCTCAAAACAAGTGAGATTTTTATGTGTCACTGCAAAACTGATACTTGTAATCAAGACAAATGTGGATTGGACTCCAGGGGAGATCTCCACAAGGAAAGTCAGTGATGTTTGAGTAAGGATCCCAACACTTTGTACAGTATTATTTACATTTGTAACAAAACTAAGAAGTCAAGGTGAGAAAGTTGTCATGATTGGTAAGGCCAATCCTTGTAGTACATGATTTTTAATTACAGTGTTAGTGAGATCACAGAACCACATAATGGCTGAGGTTGGAAGGTGCCTCACGCTTAAGCTCTTCCCTGGCTTAAGCAGGGTCACCAGAGTAGGTTGTCCAGGACCATGTCCAGAGAGCTTTTGACTATCTCCGAGGACAGAGGCTCCATAATCTTTCTGGGCACTCTGTGCCAATGCATTTCAACATTTTCCAACTTGAATTCGTGAATTACCCTTTCAGTAAAAAACATTTACTGATGTTCAGAGGGAGCCTCATGTTTCACTTTGTGCCTATTGCCTCTTCTCCTGTCACTGGACACTACTGAGAGGAACCTGGCACTGTCTTTACACCTTCCCTTCAGGTATTTACATACACTGATAGCATCCCCGCTGAGATTTCCCTTCTCCAGGCTGCAGAGCCCCAGCTCCCTCAACCTTTCCTCATGAGAGATACTACAGTCGCTTCATCATCTTTGTGGCCCTTCCTTGGACTCTCCACTGTGTCCATATCTCAGTTGTACTGAGGAGCCCAGCACCTGACAGCACTCCAGGTATGGCCTCACCAGTGCTGAGTAGAGGGGAAGGATCCATGGATCTGCTAACAACACTCCTAATGCAGGCTAGGAAGNGATAGGACAAGAGAGAATGGTTTTAAATTGGAAGAGGGGAGATTGAGATGAGATCTTAGGAAGAAGTTCTTTGGCGTGAGGGTGGTGAGACACTGGGACAGGTTGCCCAGAGAACATCCCTGGAGGTGTTGAAGGCCAGGCTGGACGGGGCTTGGAGCAACCTGGTGTGGTGGGAGGTGTCCCTGCCCAGGGCAGGGGGGCTGGGACTCGATGATCTTTAAGGTCCCTTCCAACTCTGACCATTCTGTGATTCTATGATTTGTCCTTATACTACAGATCAAGACTCCTGCATAGGTCTTGAGCTGCCAGTTCCAGAATGACATGAGAATTAGGTTATTAACAGAAGATAGCATCTCCTGCCCATATTGTCCTTGGAGTCAGTTTGAATTCAATTGTGAGTTTAGGTTCTTACAAACCCTGTCTGTATTTATGTGTAGTGATCTCCAAAAAGATCTGTCCGATTAATTAGACTTCTTAATATGATCCAAGACATATCCCCAGAAGAACAGAGAGAGAAAGTGGAGACTACAGGTGTCCTTGCAGTGACTACTATGCCCCTGAACAGTTTCCAAAGCTGAGGTCATGAAAGAGGTTTGCTGCTTTCCCTCAGAGCTCTCTTTCCAACAAGGAGCATGACACTGTATTTGTCCCCAGTTCTGGTATCTTGTGTTGCAGAATAGAAGCCACCTGTGAAGCCAGCAAGTGCCAGGCTGCTTTTTGTAAGCTTGTTTCATCACATTGTTTCTTCTTTTGCCTTTCTTTGAAGGCAATGTATTAAATATTTACAAATGTGGAGTACGGATCTTTCAGTCAATAGCAAGAGGAAAAACCTGAACATAAAACTGAATGTAATCAGAGTTGAGTGGCTTTGTGTTGAGGTATTGGTTTGTTTGAAAGCGTTTGCTTTCAAACTATCCAAAGCAGCATGCTTGACATACGGCCACCCAGGTGTGGTCAGAAGCTGTCTCCTTGTCCCTTTTGGAAAATGGAAAAGAGCTTGATTAACTACCTCCCCCGCCCTGCCCCCTGCATCCTTCTTCCACACGTCGATGGCAAAAGCAGCAACATGGATCTCCTCAGTCTTGGTTTTTGCCCTCAGTCCTGAGCATCTGTGCCGTGGTGCTGCTTCTCAGCCTGCACAGTAATTCCTAACGTTGATCAGGACCACAGGTAGGATCCCACCGAGTCTGAAATCAAAGAGACGGAGAGAATCTGTTTGCAAAGGTGATGTAAAAGCTGAAAGGGCACAGAAAAACTGTGGGCCAAAGACAAGGTGGCTGAAGCAGCAGATGAATGTTCAACCAGTGGCTCAGGTAGCAGTGCTTCTTGTGCAGACCCCTGTGCTCATATTGCTTCTCATTTGCATTTTTCTCTAGATGGAAAAGGACATGAGAAGTGACACAGAAGAAAGTGACAAGGATGAAGAAAGAGAAAAGATGAGTGAAAAGGAGAAAAATGGGATCACCTATTTCAGCAATGTCACGAGCAACAGCTATATCCAGAGGAATGAGTCTGAGCAACTGAACAACAGAACCCATCTCACCAATGGCCACGTCAAGGAAAGATAGCGGCTGCTCACGTGGTTCTGATATGGTCTTTAATGGATCCAGTGCACCGTCTTTAGAAACACTTTTACTCACTGTGTAGATAATATGGAGTGCGATTGCAGTATTGTAGCTGAACTCCTGCTTTCCGTAAACAGAAGTGTTTATAGTCAGCAATGTTTGAAGGAAGTTTTGGGTCATTCTTCAATAAAAACTTACTATAGGTTGTAGCCTTGAAGCACATAGAAAGGGATCAAAGTGGTTTGACTTTTATTACATTGTACCATAGTTGTTAATCTTAAAAATACTTTCAGAAGAAAAAAGGTGGGGAAACTCCGGCATTGTCAAGTTTTAACCACCTGATGTTATTTAGTACGAATCTGTTTAGCTTTGATCAGCCTCTGGAGGCCCTGGGCCGTTGGCGCTAATGATTATGGCTAACAAGTGTCAGACTCTGAACCTTAGTATGGGGACACCTCTTTCGAGAAGGCAGGCACCCCATACACACTCAGAAAATTAAAACTGAACATAGTGGCATGAAAGCTATGGAAAGACATAGGAGAAAACATTTTCTTCTCAAAGGAAATGCTGCTCTGTGGCACATGACCAGTTTTGTAATGATACGGATCTCAGTCCCTTCTGTTGTCAGCATTATTGCCACAAAGGTGGGAACTCCAAAGCCCAGATTGGAGAATGTACCCACCCAAATCATAGTTGGAAGAGCTGGAAAATCCAGGCAGTTGTGTCTCAATTGTTAGGTAATCCTTTAAACCTTGGAAGGAAGGGCAGTCGGAAGAAGGGAGGTGACAAGGAGCTAGATAGTTGAGAAGACAACACTGATTAAAACACTCGTGTTTTCCCCTGGTGTGATTTGCACAGTAGGAAATGTTTACAGAGTCAGCTTGTGGCAAGAAGAGAATACATTTCCCCTGTCCTCAGAGGAAAAAAGATCCAGAAAAGATCTGCTGAACCTTATGGAATAATGCTTTAACGTGGCCTGCGTTTGCCTAGATGTATCAAGAACAGCAAATTTAAAGCTGTAGTCCATGAAGTCATGATGCAGTTCTGATCCAATTTGCTTAGATGTCCAATACCTTATATACTGTGTAGTCTGAGACTTTGGATTCTGTAATTCCTTACAAGATGATGCGCTCGTTAATTAGTATGATGCAAATTTCTGCTTTATAGAACAATTAACCTGTGAAACAAAAGTATTAACAGATTCACTGTAATGAGTGAAGGGACATAAACTGCCAAGGTCATGCAGACACTTCCCCATGTGTGCCCAGTAAGAGCCAATGCTAACTAGGAGGGCAGTGGACCAAGGAAATGCCTAGTATGAGGAGGTCATCACATGTTTAAAATTAAAAAGCAAGTGGCAGCATGGAATGACATAAGAGTTTTCAGCAATCCGCTCAGTTCGTCTGAGATGTGGCTGAAAGAGCTTTGACTTGAGCTTGTATGTGCTCATCTTAGGTTTCAGTCGAAATATATCAGATAATTTCAGATGAGGGGTGGGAAAGTGGTTCCACCAGGGCACCAGTGATTCCAGGGCAGTATCGTGCTCTGGGAGGAGAGCATGTGTTTCTGCATTGTCATTTGAATTCACTTTTGCCAAAGATAATTTGTCTCTGAAACTTTGAGCTAGTTTGAAGTTCCAAGCTCATGTTCTGTCTGCTGTCATGTTTCTTTAATGCGAGTCTACAGTCTGCAGGTGACGTGTTCAGGAGAGGTGGCTACATATCATTTTGTACTAACAAATGTAAATGTTCTTTATAAATTACTTTTGAAAGGTTTGATTGTCTGGGCTCTTTTCTGCTTCTTTAACTAAGTGGGAGGTGACGTGGTCAGTCACACCTGTAGGGAAGCGTGATGATGGAGACGCGTGTGAGTGCCGCTGAGAGGCCGATGCGCCTGCATGGATTTTTAAGGTCCCTTCCAACTCTAACCATTCTAGGATTCTCTTTGGTACTGTCAGGGCAGTTTCAAGTCCAAGATTGCAGTGCTGTGGAGATGCATTGGACTTGGAAGGACAGGAGGAGAGAAACTAATGTCTATCCCTTTTCATGAGGCTTGAGAAGGCAAGTAAAGCTCCATGTTGTAAAATCACATCACATCTGACCTGAGGAGCAAAATGCTTCCCAGAGACTGCACAATGTGCTGCAGAGCTGTGGCAGACATATGTTGATGCCTGCTGAATTTTAGCCTCAGGGCTTTGCTGTACCCCTGAAGACTGAGATAAGCTCATTAGGAGGTAAATCTGGTTCTTGTGAAAGGATGCATCAAGGATTCAGGAGAGCTGTTGGACTTGATTAAGAACTACTGAGTGCTGCTTTGACCTGAGGAACTGAGCATGGCAGTGATGAGTCACTGGGGCAGATCGATTATTTCCTTGCCATCAACTTGCTGTAGGTTAAAGAAGCTCTGTACGTAATCAGCTTCCTCCCCATGTTGCTCAACCTTCTCACTTCATGTCTACTCCAGAGTTTGAAACTTGTGAGTGCTGTGATAGTATTTATGAATTTACTATATCAACTCCTTCCACCTCCTCCACACTAGAGGCATCACAGCCTCCAGGTGACAGAAGCTGGTGTAGAAAACCTGTGGCAAGACTGTCACTTGTCTACTGAAAAACCCTGATGAGCAGATGGAGCACTGCGCACCACAGCAGAATCTGAATCTATTTCCCCTGTCTCTTTACCACCCCATGTGCTCAGTGTATGCATCACATAGAATCATGGAATGGTTAGAGTTGAAAGGGACCTTCAAGATCATCCAGTTCCAACCCCCCCTTCCATGGGCAGGGACCTCCCACCACACCAGGTTGCTCCAAGTCCCATCCAGCCTTCCGGTATCTGACGGGAGCTCCAGCAGAGCTGGAGAGGGACTCTTGGTCAGGGAGTGGAGGGACAGGACAAGAGGGAATAGTTTTAAATTGGAAGAGGGGAGATTGAGATGAGATCTTAGGAAGAAGTTCTTTGGTGTGAGGGTGGTGAGGCACTGGGACAGGTTGCCCAGAGAAGCTGTGGCTGCCCCGTCCCTGGAGGGGTTCAAGGCCAGGCTGGATGGGACTTGGAGCAACCTGGTGTGGTGGGAGGTGTCCCTGCCCAGGGCAGGAGGGGTTGGAACTGGATCATCTTGGAGGTCCCTTCCAACTCTGACCATTCTATCATTCTATGAGCAGCATCCTGCTCAGCATGTGATGGTTCAAAACAACTAGGATATGGAATGTTGCTGGGACAGATGGAAGAACCAAAACTGAGACCGTTGGTACCCTGAGAGAGCTGGAAGATCTTAATGGCTGTGACCAGTCCCCCCTGCGACCCCCATCCACACCCTCCACCTGGTGTCAGAGCTGATGAATAGGAGAGGGCTTTGCAGCCTGGGAAGTAAAAGGCTGGTAGAAATAGGGAGCAAGAGAGAAGCTCCTGCTGTTACTGTCACCCTGTAGGAACATCAGTCACCTGTACAGCAGAGCGGAACTGAAGTTAGCCACCTCCTTGACACCCACGAAATTACTTTCTTGTGCTAGGACATCTTGCCCCACCTCCACGACGAGCAGGTCAGAACAAGTAATGCTATTTCAGCTGGTCTGAAGTCATACTCATGGGATCGAGTGAGAGGTGGGGAATGTAAATAACAAGCTGTTGAGCTGGGAGAATCCTGATTGAGGAGTGAGTTTTATGCCTTGTTGCTGCCTGCCTGCTGAGTCCCAGAGCCTCTGCTTTCTGTGCCCACCATCTGACCAGGATGGGACTGTTAGAGGGGTTCTGGCACCATGAATACTGGCTGCCACCTGGAGCTACCTGGGAGGACGTGAAGGATATACACTTCCCACAGCCTCAGGACCTCTTGCTCTGCATCCCCGGTGCCCTGCTCTTGATCGCTGTCCGATGCATCTTTGAAAGGTGAGTGCAGCAAATCTGGTTTCTCCTGTGCTGGTTGCTACCAGTGTCTTTGCAGCGTTGCTCCAGCCTAATACCTACCTGCTTCCTGACCATTACAAAGTGGACGGGGGATTGTCCCCAAGAATTATGGAGTCTCTGCTTTTTGTGGCATATGGTATTTGTGTGGCAGCTTTGTCCTGCCCTCCCTCTCTCCTGTACCTATACCGTAACCTGCACCAGCAGGTGTGAAAAGGCAAGTCTGTCCACCAGTCCCACCACAGCTGTGGGTGGGAGGGTCCCCCTGGAGAGAGTCCAAGTGGGACCTTGCCACACAGATAAGAGATTTTCTGGGTACCTCAGTGCTGGGAGCCCCCAGCTGAGCCAAGGTTCAGCCTGATCCTACAGGATGTTCTCGAAGGTGTTATGTGAGCTCCTACTCTGAGCACAGAGGCAGAAGAAGGAGATGACCACAGCTCTTGGAGCTCATTGTGGGACCACTTTGCTCTCGCCACTGCTCTTTGCCTAGCCCTGCCCAGCTCTCCCTTCTCGGCATCAGAGATCCCCAGTTCAGTAAGAGATGATGTACTCTGGTGCCCTAGGGGAGGGAAATGGTCCTCCCCAAGGGATTCTGAAAGACAGACCAGCATCTCCCCAGGACCCATGTGTAAACGAGGCAGATCCACATGGCTCAGCACAGGAGATGGATTCAGAATGGGCTTTGGGGCCCTTTTCCTGAGAGCCTGTCATGTGGGGAGGTACAGACCAATCTCACACACCGGAAATCAAGGAGCTGACCTGGTAACATGCAGCAGTTTGCCTCTGGGATGACCTTCAGATCCTGGAAGGCTGCTCCAAGATCTCCCCGAAGCCTTCTCTCTTCAGCCCCAGCTCTCTCTTCTCATTCCTCACCTTTGCTTTGGTGCCAGCGCCTCTCTCAAGAGCGAGCATTGATCTGACAGAGGCACTGGGCTCCCTGTGTGCCTCTGGAGCAGCACGGGGTCCCGTGGGCTGTGAACATCCAGCTGGGGTTGTGCGAGACCCCTTGGGCTGGGGCTGTGAGCACCCAGGGCAGTACCGGACCCCTGGGGCAGCGCAGCCCAACACAGGATCGAGCACTGCCAGGACCTTGCTGTTGGCTGCCCCTGGCTCACAGCGCAGGTACACGCGTCCTCTCCTGGTTGAACTCTTTCCTCTTGCAGAACCGTATCTCTGCCNGTGCCCACCATCTGACCAGGATGGGACTGTTAGAGGGGTTCTGGCACCATGAATACTGGCTGCCACCTGGAGCTACCTGGGAGGACGTGAAGGATATACACTTCCCACAGCCTCAGGACCTCTTGCTCTGCATCCCCGGTGCCCTGCTCTTGATCGCTGTCCGATGCATCTTTGAAAGGTGAGTGCAGCAAATCTGGTTTCTCCTGTGCTGGTTGCTACCAGTGTCTTTGCAGCGTTGCTCCAGCCTAATACCTACCTGCTTCCTGACCATTACAAAGTGGACGGGGGATTGTCCCCAAGAATTATGGAGTCTCTGCTTTTTGTGGCATATGGTATTTGTGTGGCAGCTTTGTCCTGCCCTCCCTCTCTCCTGTACCTATACCGTAACCTGCACCAGCAGGTGTGAAAAGGCAAGTCTGTCCACCAGTCCCACCACAGCTGTGGGTGGGAGGGTCCCCCTGGAGAGAGTCCAAGTGGGACCTTGCCACACAGATAAGAGATTTTCTGGGTACCTCAGTGCTGGGAGCCCCCAGCTGAGCCAAGGTTCAGCCTGATCCTACAGGATGTTCTCGAAGGTGTTATGTGAGCTCCTACTCTGAGCACAGAGGCAGAAGAAGGAGATGACCACAGCTCTTGGAGCTCATTGTGGGACCACTTTGCTCTCGCCACTGCTCTTTGCCTAGCCCTGCCCAGCTCTTCCTTCTCGGCATCAGAGATCCCCAGTTCAGTAAGAGATGATGTACTCTGGTGCCCTAGGGGAGGGAAATGGTCCTCCCCAAGGGATTCTGAAAGACAGACCAGCATCTCCCCAGGACCCATGTGTAAACGAGGCAGATCCACATGGCTCAGCACAGGAGATGGATTCAGAATGGGCTTTGGGGCCCTTTTCCTGAGAGCCTGTCATGTGGGGAGGTACAGACCAATCTCACACACCGGAAATCAAGGAGCTGACCTGGTAACATGCAGCAGTTTGCCTCTGGGATGACCTTCAGATCCTGGAAGGCTGCTCCAAGATCTCCCCGAAGCCTTCTCTCTTCAGCCCCAGCTCTCTCTTCTCATTCCTCACCTTTGCTTTGGTGCCAGCGCCTCTCTCAAGAGCGAGCATTGATCTGACAGAGGCACTGGGCTCCCTGTGTGCCTCTGGAGCAGCACGGGGTCCCGTGGGCTGTGAACATCCAGCTGGGGTTGTGCGAGACCCCTTGGGCTGGGGCTGTGAGCACCCAGGGCAGTACCGGACCCCTGGGGCAGCGCAGCCCAACACAGGATCGAGCACTGCCAGGACCTTGCTGTTGGCTGCCCCTGGCTCACAGCGCAGGTACACGCGTCCTCTCCTGGTTGAACTCTTTCCTCTTGCAGAACCGTATCTCTGCCCTTGGGCAGGAGGTTGGGTGTGAGCGACAAGCAGAGGCCCAAAGTTCAGCCCAATGCCACGCTGGAAGACTTCTATGTTCTGCTGGGCAGGACCCCGAAGGAGGTGAGTGTCCCCTTTGTCCCAGTGTCCTGAGAGCCCAAGCGAGCAAGACCTTCTCTCTGTCCAGGTGCCCCAGCTCCACCAAACCAGCTTCACAGGCAAGTCAGGCACTGCTGACCGCCCTTCCAGGGAAGAAGAAATATAAGTAAATATTTAAGAATCTCCCCAGGTGTTCAACAGCCACAACTCCAGCACCCCCTGAGCTGCTGCCTGTCAAATACAGCGGGCAGTGTGAAAGCTGCTGGCTCTGGCAGGGAGGTGACCGTCACCCCTCTGGGTGGAATCTATGGATAAAGCTCCTTATTTATAGCGGAACTACAAGTCCTTCAGTATCATGGAATCATTTAGGCTGGAAAAGATATGTAAAATCAAGTCCAACCACAAACCTAACACTGGCAAGTCCACTGCTAAACCATGTCCCTCAGCACCACACCTACCGGTCTTTTAAATCCCTCCAGGGATGACGACTCCACCAGTGCCCTGGGCAGCCTCTTCCAAGGCTTGGTAATTCTTTCAGTGAAGAAATTTTTCCCAGTATCCATCCTAAACCTCCCCTGGTGCAACTTGAGGCTGTTTCTTCTTGCTCCATTGCCTATTCCTTGGGAGAAGAGACAGCTCCCCCTGGCTGCACCCTCCTTTTAGGGAGTTGTCTCCCCTCAGCCTCCTTTTCTCCTTCATTGCTGTTCTCTGGACACTCTCCCACGCCTCAAGGTCTTTCCTGTCATGAGGGGCCCAAAACTGGACACAGGCCTCGAGGTGGGGCCTCACCAGTGCCCAGTCCAGGGGGATGGTCACTTCCCTGGTCGTCCTGGCCACCTGGGCACTCTGTTGGCTCATGTTCAGCCACAGTTGACCAACACCTCCAGGTCCTCTCCCCCAGGCAGCTCCAGCCACTCTTCCCCCAGCCTGGAGCGTCCATGGGGTTGATGTGACCCAAGGGCTGGGCCCAACACTTGGCCTTGTTGATTGTCATCCCGTTGGCTTCACCCCATCCAGCCTGTCCAGATCCCTCTGTAGAACCTTCCTGCCCTCCAGCAGATCGACATCTGCCCAGCTTAGTGTCATCTGCATCTGAGGGTGCCCTTGATGCCTTTGTCCAGGTTGTTGATAAGGTGTTAAACAGAACCAGCCCAAATACCAAGCCCTGGGGAACACCACTATGACCGGCCACCAACTGGACTAAACTCCATTCACTCTTCAGGCCCACATCATGACTCACACTGAAACATGAATCTTAAAAAGTGATTTTTTACCTAAATTTGTATGAAGATTTGTCAGATTAAATAAAAAGATGTTAATGAGCTTATCCTGACATTCATTTTCATCACAGTTTGTAAGTCTTAAGGCTAGACAGTTTTATTTGGAATTCATGCATAAAATAAAGCATGTTGGAAATGATGCTTTTCAGCCTGGGCACGGGCTGTCGCTCCAACAGCAGAATGTTTTTTCTGACATTACTGAACGAACTACCTGCTTGTTTCTTTATCATCACAAGCTAAAACTTCACGTTTGCTACTGTAGCTGGTAATTATCAGTCAAAATTACACCAGAGTTGGGGGAAAAAAAGTGTATTTAAACTTTTATAGCAAAAACATAGAATGCCATTGTGTACAGATGTCAAAATTTAACCAGGGAGAGACTGTGCTTTCTTCTGAACCTGCATTTAGATACGGCTGAATTGGAGTTTTAAAGCAGCCAAAATTATTTGTGAGCTCACAAATGTAAATAGAGCTGATGTGATTTGGTTTTTTTTCCAAAGAAAGGTGTTCTCTGGGGAAATGTGGGTCCACAGAGGCAGCCTGCAGGAGCATGGCTCTGCCACCCATATCGGGACAGCCTTAGGAAGGCTAAGTCCTGGGTCCCTGATCTGTTTTCTAGGGGGACCTTATTTCACTGGCCAAGCAAAGTGACCTGCCAGTCAAAAAGGTGAAGACCTGGTTCCAGCACCGGCGGGCCCAGGACCGGCCTGGGCTAATGAAGAAGTTCTGTGAGGCCAGGTAGGTGGCCAGCAGAGGCTTTTGGTAACGGAGACCTCCAAACAAGGTCAGCACATCATCACCATCCCCTGCCCTATCCTTAGCCCCAGACACAGTCCCAGAGAACCACACCAGCAGCTGTGGCTGCGAAAGGAGGCTTTGTACCATGAGGCTGGTTGGAAGTATGAGATCGCCTCTCCGTCTGAAAAAAAATCTAGTGCTTGAACCCTGTTACACTTTTTAAAAAATACTCTTCTCCTTAGAGCCTGTTCAGTGCTCCACACTCTGCAGCATTTCTGAGGCAACTAATAAAACCCCGGTGTTTCTGGGCTATCACTAACAAAAATTAGGTGCCTTCCACAGGCTGTGATGTAGAAGCGTTTGCACCGGTCAGCTACAACACCCACAACAAAAAGAGACAGGGAGAGGCATCTCAGTACTCCTGCTGTATTCTGTTTAGCGTTGATGGAGTACGCCAGGAATTTGGGCTCAGCACAGAGGGAAGCAGAGCCTGCGCGGGCTGTGGATCCTCTTGCTGGTGTGTGATGTGCAAACAGAGCTGAAATGCTGCAAATCCCTGTCCAAAGAAGCGTGGGTTCCCCTTGCACACTCTGCAATGTCCTGGGCACAGCCCGAGGAGCCATTCCAACTCTGAAGGAAGTTTTAATTCCCTGTTTTTTTTCTGTTTTAGCTGGAGATTTACATTCTATTTAACTTCATTCTTCTCTGGGCTGGCTCTCCTATATGATGTAAGTACGCGGGCAGGGTGATGCTGTGGAGTGACACCTTTCGAGGGTTCGTCAGTCACAGCAAATGAGGCCAATGGTCCTGGGCCATTTCAAAGACCCCATCCAAAGATGACATGTGACTATGACTAAGGGTCCAAAGCCAAAGAAGCACAAATTCAATGGTATGGAGCAGAACAATCCCCAATTAGAAAATCATAGAATGTTCAGAGTTGGAAGTGACCTCAAAGATCACCAGGTTCCAACCCTCCTGCTCTGTGCTCTGGGCAAGGACACCTCCCTGTTGAGCACCAGGTTGCTCCAAGCCCCATCCAGCCTGGCCTTGAACCCCTCCACGGATGGGGCAGCCACAGCTTCTCAGGGCAACCTGTCCCAGTGCCTCACTACCCTCACAGCCAAGAATTTCTTCCTAATATCTCATCTAAAATACCCCTCTTCCAATTTAAAACCATTCCCCCTTGTCCTGTCCCTCCACTCCCTGACCAAGAGTCCCTCTCCAGCTCTCCTGGAGCTCCCTTCAGATCCTGGAAGGCTGCTCCAACGTCTCTCCGGAGTCTTCTCTTCTCCAGGCTGAACAGCCCCAGCTGTCTCAGCCTGTCCTCACAGCAGAGGTGCTCCAGCCCCCTGAGCATCTTGGTGACCCTCTGCTGGACCTGTTTCAACAGGTCCATGTCCTTTCTCTGTTGAGGACTCCAGAGCTGGACACAGGACTCCAGGTGGTATCCTGACCCAGCAGAAGTCCCCCTTCCCCTTGGTTAACCTGGCTAGGTATTAGTGATGTTACCATGGTTTTCTCCTTGTCTTACACCACTGTGTAAGTGATTCCCCACTGATACCCTCACACAGCCCTTGCATTTCAGCTGAGAGCAGTCTGTGTCCGGGTTGGGGCTGCTGCCCACTGCATATCAAGACCATCTCTGTGACATCCTGTGTGTTCACTAATGACAAATGCATTTTGTCAATCACTCTTTCCAGAGCTCAAATGTAGATTGGATCTAGCATGGGCATACTGACTTCCTGAATTACTTCTTCACATGGTCATTACGTGTCATTGAAAGGCTATAGTTTCTTACTGCTGCCTTCTCTCTGCACAGAAGCCCTGGTTTTGGGACCATACCGTGTGCTGGCTGAGATTTCCACAACAGGTGAGCAGCAAGTACATCGATTCACAGGGTAGTTCATACGGGAAGGGGAACGAGGAGGTCTTTTGTCCAATCTCCTGCTCACAGCACTCAGCTGTGAGATTGGATCAGGTTACCCAAGGCTTTCACCAGTCTAGTTTTGAAAATCTTCAAGGACGGAGACAACACAAGCTCTCTGGGCAATCTATTCCACTGTTTGATTGCAGACATGATTAAAAAGTTTCTCCCTTACATCCACCTTTCATTTCAAACTATGTCTTCCATCCTTACATCATGCACCACAGAGAACAGCGTGGTACTGTCTTCTTGACAAGCTCCTTGTAGGTACTCCATATGATAGTGGATGGAGCAGGCACCTCTTCTCAGAGAGTTTGTAACCAAAGCCTGGCTGGAAGCAGCTCCATGTGTGTGGCCACAAAAGGAATCAGATGGTCAGGACTTCCCTCAGCCTCTCAATGCACAGATGGAGATGAGAGGTGTCCAAACTCCTGCAGAGCAGAGACCCCAGCTCCTCTCAGGCCCTCTGCAGACTGGGCAAGGCTGGTCCTGGCTTTGGACCAGGCTTGAAGGTTCATCAGCAGATGGCTCATCAGCAAACATTTCAGTCACAGGGAACATGAAAATCTAGGCATGAACAAGCCTGGCTGTCCCAAATGAGGATTGAATGAAGGGGCTTCCCCTCTCCCATCCCCCAGGGCTGGGCAGGGAGGTCACACCGCCTGTCACTTGTCTCACAGCCTCTCCTGCCGGCTCTGGGATGGTTCTACCTGCTGGAGCTCTCTTTCTACTGCTCTCTGGTGGCCACCCTGCCCTTCGACGTGAAGAGGAAGGTGAGTGACAGCAGTGATACTGCAAGGCACTGTCTTGGTTGGTCCCTGTCGTGAGGGTCTCCCCTCCAGCTGTCTGCTCCCTGGGGGGTGCAAAGGATAAGACACACATGCTGCTGCAGAGACCCCTGAGCACGTGAGCTCCCTGCAGCTCTCACATTCCACCATTGCACCTTGCGCTAAGCCCCAGTCGTGCTCAGCACGACATGGGGTCCCCACACCTGGCCAAGAGTCAGTCACTGGGTGGACATGGCATCATGGCCCTTCCCAGCTCTGGTCTCTGGTGCCACCCTGCTCAGGACTGTGTCCTCCTGATTCGAGGGAGCTAGGCTGTTGTGATGAAGGTACAGTATGTGTGGCTTTTGCAGGGTGGGAAGATGTGAGATCCTGGGCCCCATGGACCTATCATCCACCGTTGCCCTTGCCCTAGTCTGTAGTGGAGATCACTCATGGCTGTGCAGCTGAAGTGCACAAGCTGAGGTTCGACCTCAGCTTCATTTTATTGTTTAATTTGATTGATTGTATCTCCCTTCAGAGACTAAATGCTTGTCCCCCAGGCAAAGCATGTCCTGTGTCCAGAGAACCTGCAGAAACTTATCAAAATTGCCAACACTTCAATAGTCTTTGTAGACAGGACAGTTGTTGGACATCTACAATGCTCCCCAGCAGAAGTAGGAATCCACTGCCCAGCAGTGATCCCCGCTGGGCCACAGCTGCCCTTCCCAATCTCTCCAGGGCACTGAGGGGGTCACCTTTTCATATCCCAAAGCATTGCCTTTGTGTATGTACAGATTTGTCAGTGCAGGCATGAACCACCCAGCAAGATCCTCTACATGAGGCATGTGAGAAGGCAAGATGCCACCTGCAGTATCTCCACCTCGACTCCATTGGTCCCTCTCCATGGGCAGCAGCACTGGGAGGTTGAAAAGCTGCTTCAAGGATTGAAAAGTCCTGGCTCTGTTGTGGCTAGGACCTGCCCCAGGCCAAGGGCATCTACTGTCATTCCAAAAAACTCTTTAGTACACAGTGGAGGGGTCTGGGAGGAAAATGTGGGGTGTTAAGAAAGGAATTTTGTAAAGGTAGGTTGATTAATGGAAAATTTATAAAATCTGTCTTCTAAAATGTTTTCACCTATGTGTACCTCACTGGTATTTGCCTGGGTTTCCATGAACTGTGCATAAAGATGTTCGTTCTTCTTGGGATTGTGCAGGACCTCAGAGAGCTGTAGCACAGTGGGGAGCACGGATGCTTTGTGGAGGTGTTTTACGCTTCCTAGTGAGGCAGCAGCATCTTGGAACAGGTGTTCCCAGTCAAGGTAAGAGTGACACGTCATCTCTCTTCTCATGCCAGGACTTTAAGGAACAGATCATCCACCACATCGCCACCATCACTCTGATCTTTGTCTCCTACTGTGCCAATCTTGTACGGTTTGGGATGATAGTCATGCTGGTCCATGATGCCTCTGATTATATTTTAGAGGTGAGTTACCCTCACCCGGAAACGCAGATCTGTGCTGGTGTCTGTGGGTAGCACTGGGAGCTGTGTGTCTGTACTTTGCTTTGTCCCCCTGGACTCAGCACCGGTGAGGCCACACCGTGAGTGTTGTGTCCAGTTCTGGGCACCTCAACACCAGAGAGATCTGGAGGGGCTGGAGCGAGGGCAGAGGAGGCAACGGAGCTGGGGAAGGGCCTGGAGAATAAATCATACGAAAAGCGGTTGAAGGAGCTGAGATTGTTTAGTTGGAGGGAAAGAAGGCTGAGGGGAGACCTCATCACTCTCTACAACTCCTTGAAAGGACATTGTAGAGAGGATGGTGTTGGTCTCTTCTCACATGTAATTAGCGATAGAACAAGAGGGAATGGCTTCAAGCTGCACCAGGGTAGGTTTAGACTGGACATTAGGAAAGAATTCTTCCCAGGAAGAGTGGTCAGACACTGGAATAGGCTGCCCAGGGAGGGCGTTGAGTCCCCATTCCCCGGACTGTTTCAGAGTCGTTGAGATGTGGTGTTGGGGGACCTGGTGCAGGGGAGAACTTTGTAGAGTGGGGCTGATGGTTGGACTCCATGATCCCAAGGGTATCTTCCAACCTGAATGATTCGATGATTGTATTCTATTCCTTCACATGACACATGTGCATGTGGTGATCCACGCACATACTGGTGCATTTGGGAAGTATCAGATTTACTGTTCCTGGGGAAAAGTCAGGGAGCGCACAGGGTCTGGAACACACCCCCACAAGTCTGGTAACCCTTGCAGGACATGGGAAATCCCTCAGCCCCCTAGAAGCAGAGCACGTGCACACAGGACATAGGGCAATTTGTCTCTCTACAGCTTGCCAAGATGCTCCATTACATGAAATGGAAGTGGGTCTGTGAAGCAGTCTTTATTGTTTTCGCTGTGGTTTTCATCATCTCCCGGCTTGTCCTTTTCCCTTTAATGTGAGTTATGTTTTAATGTTCTCTCAACATGTGTGTTATGCACTATTTGAGCTTCTGGAGAGATGATCCTCCGTGCTGAGGGAAGGAAAGGCAGGAAACAGGACACTACAGGTAAGCTCTAAAATTAATCTAGCTGGAACTGAGGAACCCAAGAAAAAAGCAACAGGTTTTTAACTATATTAATTAACTAGAGTTAATTTGAGTTAGAGTAAATGTTCTAGTGCCTCACTACCCTCACAGTAAAAAATTTCTTCCTGATATCTAATCTAAATCTCCCCTCTTCCAATTTAAAACCATTACCCCTTGTCCTATCACTACACTTCCTGAGAAAGATTGGTTGCTTACCAAAGATCTGCTGGTGGTAAAAGGTCTCTCTGCCTTCGAGAAGCAACCTTGAGAGGTGTCCCAGCTCAAGAGAAGAGCATGTCCAGCGGGATCTCAAAGCCAGCTCACTCAGGCTGGTAGATTTATGGGCTAAAATGGTTGGCTCGTAGTCAAATTGCCTGCAAGGGAAAAGGTACGCGTCAGCCTCCTTGTACCCACAACTCTCATTGCTTTTTGATGAATGTTTTGGAAAAGCCACTATTATTTCTGCATTAACCCCATGATTGGTGCTCCAAACTCATCTGTGTTGATGTTTACTGTGTCCTTTGTGGGTTTTTTTGGAGAACAGGCTGAAACTAGAGGAGTTCTTGGCCCAGCTACAGCTCAGGCTGTTGTCTCCTTTGGAGCCTGTACCAAACTACCACTAGTGTGGTGAAGGGGTGGAGCACAGTCGTCACTCTGCCCCGGGGATACATGAGCCAGGTAGTTGCCCAGATAACCGTAAAGGTACTTGTGTCTTCTAATTTGTTTCTCCCTCTCTCTTTTCCATAGCACATACTATTACTTTGTCACAAAATTTCAGTTGTTCCTCATAAGCTACGTGATAAATGTTTTCCTGATGATCCTGCAGTTGTTACACATCTTCTGGTCCTATCTAATCATCCAGATGATCTTTGGTGTCATCCTCCATGGTGCGGTATGGAAAAAATCTTTGTCTCTTCTGTGCCACCACTACTCGAGGGAGACCATGACATCCAGGACTCCTGCAGGGAAGGGAGTGGGGGAAATGGGAGTGCCCAACCAGCAAGAGAGCTTCTGAAGTCATAGGATGGTCAGAGTTGGAAGGGACCTTCAAGATCACCAAGTTCCAACCCTCCTGCCCTGGGCAGGGACACCTCTCCCTAGAGCAGATTGCTCCAAGCCCCATCCAGCCTGGCCTTGAACCCCTCCAGGGATGGGGCAGCCACAGCTTCTCTGGGCAACCTCTTCCAGTGCCTCACCACCCTCACAACAAAGAACGTCTTCCTAGTATCTCATCTAAATCTCCCCTCTCCCAACACACACTGGGAGTTAAGTAGATACCTTTGCTCATGAAGATCAGAGCAGCAACTCCTTTCTGCTTTGCAGCTGTGTCCTAGTGACACAGGAGTCGGCTGCAGCCCTTTCTCCTCACTGCCTAACAGCTTTTCAGGATGCAGTTTGGGAGAACAGGAACCTGCTGGTATGTCCAAAGTGGAGTGAGGAAGGAGCAAAGAGGTGAACCTGGTAGATAGCACACTGTGTATTTGGGTGCATTTCAGTCTTCTGATGCACATCAGAGTTTGTGTAGAGATCTGAAATGCCAGTTCCCTGACCTGCCTTGCTAACATAAGCAGATGGCACCTTGGTAGCGTCTGAGTAGATCTGTGAAGGATTTAATGAAAAAGCTTCTGTGAAGGCTTTGGCCAGAAAAAAAGGTAAGCTTTCAGCTTACCTTGAACTGCTCCTTCATTGAAGCTAAATCAGGAGAAAAAACAGTTTTTCTGGAAGAAATGTTGGAGTTTGTGATCAAGTTTGTAGATGACTGCAAAATGAGGAGACCTGTCAATATGCTCACTGGACAAATACACGATAACTTTCAGTGCATCGACAGTAATAAAGTGCATAGGAAAATATGCAGATTAGCTATATGTAGAATAAATACTAACTTACTTTCAGAAGCTCACATCACAAGAACATTATCAGGGTGATTTAAAAAAATCACCTTCAAATGTTAGGTGAAACCATAACAAAGTCAACTTCTGGCATTTTAAGTCCCAATGCAGGGAAAATAACAACACTGGCTTTAAGGACAAAATAATGCCACTTATTTTTATTTTATCCATCAGGTCTACACTCCAGTGCTGTGAATGAAAACAGGACTAGCCTCCTCGAGTATATACCAAGACACAGATTTTTATTTTTTTTTTGCATCTCATTTAAATTTTCTTTCTTTCCTATAGAAAAGAAAAGATGCCAGAAGTGACACCGAGGAAAGTGACAGGAGCGAAGCAGAAGATCTGGCAAAAACCCAAGAGTAACGCAGGTCTCTCTGCAAAATACCAATGGCCAGGCAGATTCTTAAAAGCAGGAATGCTGAACGGCACCTGGAGGGAGAACACAGGCTGGAACAGGGATCTGCCTAAGGCATCATCCCATAGCTTAGATGGAAGTGAATTTCATCACGGCATTTCCAGGCAGCTAAGTCACTTCAGGAGAAGACGCTTTCTTCACTTATTCTGTTGGGACTGTTCTTTTCTGACTAATCTGTGATCAATTACCCATGGAAATAAATAAATAAATACATACATACATACATAAATAAAAGGCCTACCAGCTGAAATCTCACTTGTAAACAGAAGGGTTTAACAAGCTGCTGAAGTTGTGACACCTGACTTTACTTATCTCAAAACCTTCCCAAATGTTCATCAGATAATAAATTACAACTGCTGTAGATTTAATTGACTCATAATTTCAACCATTGCCACCCATCTGATGAAAGGGCATGCGTGTGAAAGACAGTAGCTTAAGAGCCAAGTAAGTTTTCAGGTGTACAGTATATAAAANTAACCATTCTATGATTCTACAAAATGGTCAAGCTTTGGGAAAGGATAAACCATTTCTGCAAATAAGGCCTGCCCAGTTTATAACAGCTGCTTTTGCTGTATGAATTATACAAAACAGCTCAGGTGTCTAAAAGATTTTGCCAACTGAATGTCTATTTAGAGAGAAGACTCCTAAAGTTGAGTTGGCTGCAGTGGTTGGTTGGGTTTTCGGGCCCTGTCCTACAGCACAAAGAGCTCATATATCCTGCTGAAGATTCCCATGACACACACTTTATTATGTTATTCCTACAATATTTTCTAGCACTGATGAACTGTCTTTCCTGTCTCTCCAAACCGTCCAAAGGACAGAGACACACAGAGGTCAAAGGTCAGGCCAGCTCTTTATTTAGCATCAAGCCTAAGGAGTTGCTGTACAATAACAACGTTGACCATCACTTTCAATAACGATCCACAACCTTTGTGTAAACAAGAAGATTTAAATAACTTTTGCTTCAAGTTTGTTTATGTGGTAGAAAAAAAATTATACGGAGTTAAGAGGAACAGATCTATTTTCAAAACTGAATAATTTAGCAATCTGACTTCTTTTTTCTGGTTATGTTGGATGTGGCATCCCTCATGCCCACGTATCAAATCTTCGCACAGAAACACACCCACGAATAGGAAGGGGGCAAGGAAGTTTGTTATCTATGACCTGGCACATATCAAGGTAGGGATCAAAGAGGATTACAACAGGGAGGGCACTGTTCCCCTTCCTCTGTCCCAGGAGATAAATTTGTCCATTCACAGTGCTGCACCCCATGAAGAACTTCTGGGTCAAGCATTCCTCATCCACCTGGGTCCATTCATCAGTCTCCACATCAAATCGAAAAGCTCCCCCTCCTATGGTGTACAGAGCACCATTCAGGGATGTGATGCAGAGGTCATACCTGGGAGGGAAGAAACCCTTGATGAGAATCAACAGAAAGATCTGGTCCCTGAAATACTCAGTATGACCTTGGTCCTCCTATCAAGAGTCCTATTGAAACAGAGAATCACAAAAGTGTCGGTGTGCCAGGACTTGTGGATTTCTCCAGTCCAACTTCTTCTTGGAACAGGACCAACACTAGAACCTTTCTTCTCCTGCCGAGTCCTAGAAGATTATTTCTTACCTTGGAAGTGGGGAGAATGAGATGACATCCCAACTGTCCGTCTCCGTGTTCAGCCTTTGCACTCCGTCATACACGTGTCCATTTTCATCCAGGCCACAGACCACATAGATGTTGGTTCCCAGACTGACAGCATCTCCTCTCTCCACAGGCTGAGCCATAGGACTCATGCTTTCCCACTCTGACTCCATCAAAGCCATGCGCTCCACTGCTGGGATTATCCCTTCATCCGTGCTCCCTCCAAGTACATACAGGTAGAGCCCTGCACCTACTGCACAATGGCTATTGCGGGACTTCTTCATGGCAGGCCCTTCCAACCAGCTGTTGTCCAAGCAATTATAGATAAGCACCCAATCCACGCTATACCACACAAACTCATCTCGGAAATATCCTCCTGTCACAAAAAGGAAGCTCCCTGGAAAGACAGTAGAGAAAAGTATCAGTTAGACAAAAAGTGAAAATTGCTCCAGAACTAGGGTTCTCATTTCTCCCTGGGCTGTACTGAAGAGGTCTAGGATGAGAAAATGACTACTCTCTGTATCAGTTTGCAGTATGTTATTCCTCGTCTGCACAGAGGTATTGGGCCTACAAGATGCAGTAATACCTTCCAAGTCCGCTCCCGCTCTTGAACAGAATCATGGAAACACTGGTTGGAAAGAGTCTCTGGGGATCTCATGTCCAAACTCCCACTTGAAACGGGACTATCACCAACATTAAATGAGGGAAGTCATGGTATTGAGCTGTCTTGAAAGTCTTCAGGTATGAAGATTTTGCCACATCCATGGGTAAGTTTAAGTTAATGGCAACTATAAATCAGAAGTCGCCATCTGTTAAAAAACACCATGAAAGAGTAGGCCAAAAAAATATCCTGCTTAAAGTGAAGTCCTTAGACTCACTCCAGATAAAGCTCAGGCAAGGAGTTCAATAGTTTCTGCTACATTAAAAGAAATACTCAGCCTTGTCCAAGATTCTCCTAGGACTAAGGAAAAAAAAAAAGCCCATTCTGTGAATGACTATGGATATGAAGCAACATTGAACAACATGATTTTACAGAAGCAGCTGAACTCCCTGCATTCATGTCTTAATTTCTACTTTTGCTTGCTCAGCCCCACTTCTCTGGAAGTTACCTACTGCTGCCACGGCGTATTGGGTGAGGTTCCTGCGCTGCAGTGGAGAACAAGCCTGCCAGGTCCCTGTTTTAGGCTGAAAGAGAAATAATTCCTGCTGTTCCTTGTCATGCTTTCCTCCCAGAACATATAAAGTGTCATAGCTCCGACCAGCGTAAGGACGCAGTTCCATATTTTGCCAGCTGGGTGGAGGACATCTGTCTAACTTCTTTATTAGCCTGGAAAAGGTATCTGTCTCTCCAGAGCGCTTGCTGCGTTTCACCAAGACATCAAGGAAGGACAAACTCAGAAAAGTGACCCTGACTTCATCAACCAAATCCAGAAAGTCTTCCTCTCTTGTTGCTGGGTCCTCCATTATCCACCTGATCACACTGTCAAAAACCACATCTTCTCGCAAAACGAAGAGGTCATCGTTTTTTAGAAGTTGCATCAGCATCTCTTTGGGCAGCGCCTTAAATTCTTCCTGGCGCATCACATCTCCCCAGTGAGTGAGCGCCACATTCTGAGCAGCCGCGTACAGCTCTATAAAGGCAAATTGCTGCGAGTAGGTCATCAGGCCCAGGCAGTTGGAAACATGCAGTTCTCTCTCCAGAAATTTCTCACACAACAGTTTCACCCTGTCAAACTGAAAAAAATCAGCTGTTTCCAGCAAGCTGGTCACATTGTCTTGACCTATAAGCACTTGGGCTGTACGAGTGAACTCAAGCAGTGCCTGGAAAGGCACTGCATCGATCCCTCTGATCACTATGTGGTGTTCAGAGCTCTCTCTTGCCCCCCCGAAAAACATGGCTTCAAAGTAACGACTGTGTGCTGAAAGTACCCTACGGCTGACCTGGAAGAGTCTGTCTCCGACCTCAAGAACCGTGTCTGCAATCATTTCTGCCTGATGTCCCAACTCCCCTAGTTCTTGTGCAGGCTCCATGCTTGTCGACTGCCAGGCAGTTAAAATTAACTCAGCCTTTATACATGTGAGGTCTCTGGAAACTTGATCCTCCTAGCCAGGATAAATACAAGATAAGACCATCTCGTCCTAAAAATAGAATATGCTTTCTACCTTTCTGCTTTGCTCTTGAGTCTTTCCTGCTGCTTTCAGAGCAGCAATAGCAGGAGAGCTGCATAACCAAAAAGATGCAGATTTAATTGGAACCTACATTAGCCAGGTGAGAGCACAGTTAATCAGGGGAGCTGTAAGCCAAGCAAAGAGCCTGGACTCCGAGAAGGAAAGAGGAGAAACAACCAAAACCTTCCTAAGCACCGAATAAGTATCAAGAAATTGTGGAACATTGAATCCATTTGGAAAAAAGTACACATGACAATACTCACTTCTGCTAATCAACAACACAGGAAAGCTTGAGACTTCCTGGGAAAACACACCCATTTCCCCAAAGCCACATCCTTCAAAAGCTCGAGTTTAACACCACATTCCAGATTGCTTGCAGTACTTAGTATATATTTAACTTTATATTTCAGTAAGAGATGGGAGGAATGAATGACCCCCCCCCAGTCAAACCTAAATGGCTGTCACTTTGATCATCCTCAAATTCAATGCACTAAATAAATAGTCATAGCACCAGCAACAGCTCACTGATGCCACACCGAGGTTTTCCAAAGTGTTTAAATCAAGCTCCTAAGTAGAGAGATTTGCAGTGACCTTGAACTAGTGCCCCTTATCCAAAAGGGCCCATCCCAGCAAGAGTCAGTTCCATTTCTCAGGGCAATTCAGCAAGCAGAACACTGCTGTCTGCATCAAGAGCACCTTTTTTCCCCTCCTGGAGGTCCCCCCGCCCTGCATTTCCAGAAAAGGCTTCTGCAAAACCACTGTTACAAATGGTTTTAAAGAGTGTCACATTTAGGAATGAATCTGATAGAACAGCACATACACATTTAAAAATAGGCTGTCATTTTCATATCCTTATTTTCATGCACTTGACTCCCAAACACAACCATCACAGAAAAGGAAAGCCATGGGCTTTGAAGCGAAGACTAAGCAACCTATTAAGTGAGCAGGAAATGCTGGAAACATGCCCTTCTCCAGAGTTTATGCACTTGACACATGACTTCAGGCCGCTCTCTCTGTCCCCTCTGCATTTAGAGGCTGAATCCACTCAGGAGAGCTTCAACAGGTCTGTTTCTGACACTACACTCAGAAGACAAGACGGTGCAGAGATGGGTCAGCACATAACCGCTGTCAACAACCAGCAACCTCTCTCCTACCTACGGCACAGTTCAAGACTACTCAGGCTGATGGCAAGCAAGTTCTGCTCCAAACATTTTTGAATTGTGCGATTACAGGAAGAACAAGTTTTGTAGTGTTAGAAAAACCTTATGTTGGAAGGAGCGTGGCTCGACAGACTGTTCTGTGAAGCACACAAATGAACCCCTAGATTAAAACCCAGACGCACTCAAGTTTAAACGGGTGATACACCACACAAGACAACTGTTCCCTAGTTTTACAGCCTCCTGGAAAAGTCAGATACACTGAAGTGGAATTTATTTACTTCAAGTTCTCATCCACTTCAGAGCTGACCCAAGAACTGAACGGGAGTATGGTGCTCCTGCCAAAATGAACAGCCAATAAACCAGATCTTGGCATGTTTTCTTGACAACCTCCAGGAACACAAAAACTGCTGCCATCAAAGCCATTTACTCTGCCGCAGCCTTCTCATAAACGATCCTGAAGAAAAGCAGGTGGCAGAAGCAGGTTACATACAGCTTATGGGCACATCCTCTACCATACAGTCTTTAAAATGCTGAACAGAAATGCACAAGTCCTCAGAGAAAGGACCAGGTGCTGCCAGTCACTTCTCATCCATTTTCTGTTTATAGTGTGGAGCACCGCTTCCAACGTGGTCCCTCCTGCTTTTGCTCCGTTTGAAACTTCTTGAACAAATTTCATTTAAATTTACAGCTGTGGAGAACTACTGTAGAGCACTTTTTTCAGACTAAAAACCAGACATTCAGGGACACATTAATTTGCATTTATTAAGTCAAAAATCCTTAAATCTTGCTGTTTCTGCAGTATAAAAGAAATGAAAATGCCAACTTACAAATCAAGTTATAACAAGTAGAACTACAAGTGGACAGCTCCAATGTAAAAAAATATACAGTATTTCCAGACTCTGCCTACAACTGAACATGAGGGTCTTAAATATTCTTCCCCTAAGATTCCAATTATCCACTAGATGCTTCCATAAGGTTCACTTCACTCAGCCAAGAATTATCCTAGAAATTAGTCCAGTCCTTCTGTAGGAATGCAGGAGCCTTCTGATATACAGAGATCACAGCCTGGAAGATCTGGAACCAGCGCTAGAAAAGATCTTCTTAGCTACACAGCTTGTAAAGGTGATGACAAGGGACTGTGCAAGGCGAGTCATTTTCCTGCATGTGCTACAGCAAGAAGGCAAAAGAGACTGAATTCACCAGCAGGAAGCCTACAACACAATGTTTCCCAGGTGAGTGCTACACTTAAGAGGAAAAAAAATGTGTTCTAATGTATTTAGGCTTCAGGTTAAATAAATGTTTTAATGTATTTAAAAACGTAAATAATATAACCAATGTTCATCAGGGCATTCTTCACTACGTTTATGTGGTTGCTTCAAATCTCACAAGATCAAAAGGGACCCAGACAATTCCATGACAGGATACTCTCTCCTGTCAGCTCTAAACAACATAGTTACATTATTTGTTTGGGGGAAAAACATAAAAATCAGAACTTATTTCTCACACACCATGTCAAATCCTCTCATCATTTATGGAAAGGCACAAAAAGAAAAGTTGACCATTCTTTCACACTAAAACACACACACATACACACTCTTCTCCCAAACCAGGAGGCTTCTCACACACTGGTAGGTTTCTCCAATGATTTGCACCCTTGAAGTCTTCAGAGACAATCCAAAGAAAGGATTAGCCATCTTGCTGCTGAATGAAAGGGTTTGGAATAGCTTCCATTCCATCCTGTGGACAAATAAGAACTACAGAAGTCCCTCTGCAGACCACAAGTCCCAGCTGACGTGTGTCTTCTGTTAATTTGTATTGATCATCTGGATCTGAAAAATAGAGTGCCACAGTTACAACGGCAGCATAAGGGAAAGAAACCAGATGCCATCAACTTCAAAAGGCAGATACACGTTCTTTTTTCCAAGGTGTCTCTTCGCTGTTTTACTGAACACATTTATTATAGAAGTGATGCAGCAGTAATACCTGATATCTTCCAGACACAACTGATTTACTTCAGTTTTCAAAGTAGTACATGCCACAGTGAGTAATAATGAACTTAGCTTTGTATGCAAAGTGGAATACGTATCTTTTAAAGAATCCAAAGGCCTTTTCATTCATCTCATCAAAAGCATACACACAAGTGATTAAGAGAGCCTCTGATATCCCATTTCAAATGCCTCGGTCCCAAAATGTTTACCTACAATGGCAAATCATAGAGAGACCCTGACTTCAGAATGCACTAAGTACAGAACGCACTGGTCCATTCCCAGACCAAACCAGGCTGCATACAGGGACGGACAGGGAAACACGCAGCAACAGCCAACTCTACCCTACTCAAGATGTCAATATATTTGATAAAAATGCACTATATTTTATGACTCCTGCCTAAAGGCAAAATTAAAGCATCAGATGCTTCCTCGTAAGCAGGCAAGAGAATAGTCCTTCAAAGACGCTGCCCAACCACACGATAATTTTTTTTTCAGAGAAGAGAAAGTCAAATGGGAGTATTTATCCTTCGAGGGGAAAAAGCAACAAACAGCAAGAAAAAAGCCCCTCTACAGCTCTACTCAGTCTAAGAAGCTACAGAAGGCCTCAGTTCCACAGCAACACAAAAACTGCTTTTACAGTAAAGCTTATGGTAGTAAGATTGCTCTTACTGATGTGCTGTCCCTGCTTTGAGCAAACCGGCAGCCCTTCAGCAGCATAAAAAAGGCAACGGCTTTATCTTAAGAGAGACAACGCTACTTCATCCAAGCTTTAGAGGACAAGAGCACCAAATGAGTTCTAGAAGGGCTCAAGCAAGGACAACCGGAAGTGTTCTACCACGGGGAACGTGCTTAATCATAGAATGGTCAGAGTTGGAGGGGACCTTAACGATCATCAAGTTCCAACCCCCTGCCCTGGGCAGGGACACCTCCCACCACACCAGGTTGCTCCAAGCCCCATCCAGCCTGGCCTTGACCCCCTCCAGGGATGGGGCAGCCACAGCTTCCCTGGGCAACCTCTTCCAGGGTCTCACCACCCTCACACCAAAGAACTTCTTCCTAATCTCAATCTCCCCTCTTCCAATTTAAAACCCTCATCCCTTGTCCTGTCACTCCCCTCCCTGACCAAGAGTCCCTCTCCAGCTCTCCTGGAGCTCCCTTCACATCCTGAAAGGCTGCTCTCAGGTCTCCCTGGAGCCTTCTCTTCTCCAGGCTGAACAGCCCCAGCTCTCCCAGCCTGTCTTCGTAGGAAGGTGCTCCAGCCCTCTGAGCATCTTGGTGGCCCTCCACTGGACCTGTTCCAACAGTTCCATGTCCTTTCTCTGTTGAGGACTCCAGAGCTGGACATAGGACTCCAGGTGGGGTCTCACGAGTGCAGAGCAGAGGGGGAGAATCACCTCCCGCGACCTGCTGGCCACTCTTCTTTTGAAGAACTAATTTCTGTTACCTTATCCCTCTCTTTGCAACTTAGTTCTCAAAAACACATCTCAGTGAGTTCAACCTGCGGTTTCTGGTTATTGACCCTGAGCTGTAATTTCTGTTAAGAAAATTGTTCTTCAGCAGAAAAAAAAGCAAAAGAAAGGAAGCTTCACACAGATAGCATATTACTTACCTCGCATATATTCAATGGTACCATCAAGCACAAGGTTCAGAAGAGGATCAAATCCTTTCAAGACACCACTTGCTATTGGAAACCAAACATAAAACAATGATTAGAGACCAAATCAGGCAAACAGCAATAGAAGACCATATGATGGACATATTCAGTTCTCCAACTCTGTTCTCTCCTTCAAGCAAGGCTATCGAGCAAATGAGATCACACGCACTAAATGGTGTCCTCTTTCTGAAAGTGCAAATGCACAATGACTGGTTGTGTGTAACCAAAGAAACCCCAAACCCAAACAAATACCCTTAGTGAAAGGTTATGGCAAAAAACGAGGCAAGACTGTAATATTCTGAAGTGCTTTCTTCAGAAAACCCATCTTCCAGGTGTCCTCCTGGAAAATGTCTTTAGCATAAGCTCCACCTTCACAGGTATGCACATCAGACAGATAAGCACTGTCCTAAAAGATAAACATGATTCCTCAGGACTAAATAAAATGCAAGACTATACAGAGTGGTCTCCCAGTTTGAAACATCCAGCATTACTATAACTGCCAACAGCCCAAATCAAAAAAGAGACTCATACAACCTTAGGTGTTATACGAAAATCATGCAGGAACTTGGCATTAATTTTTTGGAGAAGAAAATCTAAAACACTAGATTCAATGGGATTTTCAACTGCCCAAGAACTACAGCCACCACCCCAAACTCCACACTCATCAGTGAAAAGTAACTTCCAAAACCTCAGAAACACTAAGTCCCAGTGGAGCTTTAAATGAGATTCTTAAGAGCAAAGCAAGAAGCATCTCCTGTGCAACATGCTGTTAACTTTCTAAGAAGTAGTCTGCAGGTGGCACTACCAGCCGGGTGGACAGACACGGGTACGGACTGCTGCAGATGCAGCAAGGGAGAAAGAAGGGGAAGGGGGGGGGAAACAAGGACATTAAGAGCCTTGGGAGTTATGGAATGACATGGGGAGGTTCAGATTGGACATCGGGAAAACTTTTTACACTGAAAGGGTTCTTAGGCATTGGGCTAGAGCTTCAACACATGGTTTAATGATGGTATTTTATCAGTTAGAATCATAGAACGGCTAGAGAAAGAAAGGTGCGCAAATGAAACCTAGATAAAATTGCAGCCAGGGGATTAATGGAGAGGTTGAAGGGATCAACTTCACACCGTTAACAGCAAACAGGGACAAATAAAAGCACCCCGCTACTCGTTGGGAAGGGCACCCAAACTCCGCGGCAGTGCATGGCTCATCCCCGCCAGGACGGGCTCACCTTCTCTGCCACCCTGGAACTTCACCCGGATGGTTTTGTCGATATATTTGGAGAGGTCTAAAATGCTCTCCTTCTTCTTCTTCTCCTTGTCCTACAGTGGAGGAGCGAGGCCAAAGGTGAATGAAAAAGAACCCTTCCCTGCCTCATTCTTCCCCCCCCTCAATACACCGATGCTCCAGAACACTCCCTTTCCATAGCGCCGCTTGGATGAACGGCTACAGAAAGCACCCTAGGGCAGAGCTCGGTGAGGGGAACGGGCTCACACAGGGCGGGGAGGAGCGGGCCCACGGGGGGAGCAAGTACCGCCACGGCACCTACGGGGAGCGGCCCCACAGGGGGAAAGAGCGTGCCCCGCCGCGGCGCCCACGGGGAGCGGCGTCCCGGGACGGCGGGGGGGGGGGAGGGGGCGGCGGCCCGGGACAGCCCAGGGGGGG